>CM044360.1:78887427-79014927 GCA_024294585.1 Vipera latastei | reverse complement strand
CTTCTCTCCTTGATTGGTTTCCATCCATTGCTTCTTGTCCTGCCTTCAGGTGCTTTGGAGAATAGCTTGACTCCCTCTTCTTTGGGGCAGCCCCTGAGATACTGGAACGCTGCTATCATGTCCCCCCTCATCCATCTCTTCATTAATCTGGACATCCCCAATTCCTGCAACTGTTCCTTACATATTTTAGCTTCCAGTCCACTGATCATGTTTGTTTGTTCTCTTCTCTAGAAGAGAAGGAGATTGAGAAGGAAGGCCCAGATGATTGAAGGCAGAATGATGGAAAACCTTTGACTCAGTTTCTCCCCCCCCCCCCCCCCGCCCCAGCTTGTTCCAAAGGGAGTGATGCAATGGCCCCATCCGCCTGCTTTACTCACAGGAAAGACTATTATACTTAAGCAGTCTGTTTTGAATGCCGGGGAAGATGACACAGAGCTAAACGTTCCTCGGTGTGATCTCATTGCTATTATGCTGGGTTTGTGAGACTGAAATGTCTGACAACAAAGCTCTCAATTCATCAGAATGAAACTGGAAGGGACCTTGGAGGTCATCTAGCCCAACCCCCTGCTCAAGCAGGAGACGGTGAAGGGTCGAGCCCCTTCTGATTCTTCAGGCTTTGTGGACATTACTGGCTTCATGGATGCTCACTTGCCATATTTGCTAGAGCAGGGGTCCTCAACCTCCGGTCCATGGACAGGTACCGGGCCACGGCCTGCCAGCAACCGGTCTGCACAAACAAGCAAAGCTCCATCTGTGGGATGCAGGCAAAACCAGGCACCCTCCGGTCCACAGAAAAACCTCTCTCCACGGAACCGGTCCCTGGTGCCCAAAAGGGCTTGATTTGGCACCACCGTGTAAACTGGGCGCGGTGGAGCCCCTCCATCCTGGCAATGTGGCAGCAGTTGCAGCCTCCATGGGCCTCGACGCAGGGCCCAGGCATCCCCATCCCAGGAGACAGCCTGCACGGCTAATTGTTTCACGTGGCAAAACAGTGAGAAGCCGTTTCAATTTCAAATTGAGCTGGAAGGGGCCTTGGAGGTCTTCTAGTCCAACCCCCTGCTTGCTCACGCAGGAGACCCTATACCATTCCAGGCAAATGGCTGTCCAGTCTCTTCTTAAAAACCCTCCAGTGATGGAGCGCCCACAACGTCTGGTGGCAGGCCGTTCCGCTGGTTAATAGTCCTCACCGTCAGGAAGTTTCTCCTGAGTTCCAGGTTGCTTCTCTCCTTGATGAGTTTCCATCCGTTGCTTCTCGGTCTTGCCTTCGGGTGCTTTGGAGAATAGGTTGAACACCCCCACCAGCCCCCCCCAACCCCACCTCGTCTTCTTTGGGGCAGCCCCTCCAATATTGGAAGACGGCTGTCCCGATTAGAAGGAGGATTAGGAGGACAACAAGTGTTCCCCAAAGAGCCTTGGTGGAGCAGTGGGCTAATGCCTCCCTAAGTAACACCAGCTGCCTGCAGTTAGTGCAGGTTCGAGTCCCACCAGGCTCAAGGTTGACTCAGCCTTCCATCCTTCCTGAGGTAGGTAAAATGAGGACCCAGATTGTTGGGGGCAATTAAGCTGACTTTGTAATAATGCCGCTTGGGGTGTGTGTGAAAGCCCTAACAAGCAGGCATATACATAGAATGAAGGCTACTGCTAAGTTTGTAAGCCGCCCTGAGTCTTCGGAGAAGGGCGGGATATAAATGGGATTAAAATAAAAATAAAATAAATAAATAAATAAAGCGGCCTAGGCCTAGGCCAGGGGTAGGCAACCTTAGCTCTTTTATGACTCATGGACTTCAACTCCCAGAATTCCCGAGCCAGCATGGCTCAGCTTGGAAACCTCTCCCTTTCCCCTCAGCATGGATGGCTCAGGAATTCTGGGAGTTGAAGTCCACGAGTCACCAGGCTCCAGGTTGACTCAGCCTTCCATCCTTCCGAGGTAGGTAAAATGAGGAACCAGATTGTTGGGGGCAATTAAGCTGACTTTGTAATAATGCCGCTTGGGGTGTGTGTGTGAAAGCCCTAATAAGCAGGCATATACATAGAATGAAGGCTACTGCTAAGCTTGTAAGCCGCCCTGAGTCTTCGGAGGAGGGCGGGATATAAATGGAATTAAAATAATAAAAAAAAATTTTCAAGCAGCTGAGAAGACAAAGCTTGACTCAAGTTGGTCTCTTCCTTAATCCCCCCTGCTTGCTGATCTCACTCATAATTTGGCAATTTGAAGACCTGTGAACTTCAGCTTTAAGACTTACGGACGTGCTGCTGGCTGAGGAATTCTGGGAGTTAAGAGTCCACCAGTCTTAAAGTTGCCAAGGTTGGACACCCCCCTGCCCCCCCTTTCATCCCTTCTGGAACAACACCTGCAAAGTCAGCCTCTGTCAGTAATTACAGGTAGTTGAGACCTTGTCAACTCCTTCTATCCCACCGCCCCCACCCCCAACTGCCCAAAGGAGCAGTGTGATGCTGTGGTTAAGCTATCGATCTAGACCTGGAGAGATCTCAGCTCATTGGGTGGGGGGGGAGGCTGAGGGGGGGTGTTTGGGGTGTCACAAGGTTGTGCGTACGGGGCTGCAACCTCCGGAAGACTGTTGTGTGGGAAAATACTCTACTCCTTTGGCGGAGGACTAAGGGAGAAAAACCAGTCTGCACAGCGGGAGAATTGCAGTGATGCTCTTGGGGGATAAATGCGAATTGCGACTTGCCTGGCCCAGCCGTGAAGGAAATTTTATTGTGGGGCACAGTGGAGCTCAGGGTAAACTTACTCTCCAAAAGCACCTGAAGGCAGGAGAAGAAACGAGGGATGGAAACTAATCCAGGAGAGAAGCAACTTGGAATGAAGGAGAAATTTCCTGAATTAACCAGTGGAACAACCTGCCTCAAGACGTTGTGGGTGCTCCATCACTGGAGGCTTTTAAGAAAAGACATTTGTTTGGATTGACATAGGATCTCCAGCTTGAGCAGGGGGTTGGACTAGAAGACCTCCCAAGGTTCCCTCAGCTCTATTCCGAATTTGAATTTGAAATTGCCACGGCCGATACGCCATGTGGAATAATTAGCCACGTGGGGCAGCTCCCGGGACGTGGATGCCTCACCCAAAATAGGAAGGATGAAACTAAGAGTACTTCTCTTGTGGGGCCTCACATCAGTCAAGTGTAGAAAACTAACCTTGCAGGTATCTAGATATCATTTTAGCAGCCCAGACCCAATATAGCAGAGGTCTTCAACCTTGGCCCTTTGATGACTTGTGGACTTCAACTCCCAGAATTCCTCAGCCAGGCACGCTGGCTGAGGAATTCTGGGAGTTGAAGTCCACTCCTCTTAAAGTCTACATCAGGGCTCTTCAACCTTGGCCCTTTGATGACTTGTGGACTTCAACTCCCAGAATTCCTCAGCAAGGCACGCTGGCTGAGGAATTCTGGGAGTTGAAGTCCACTCCTCTTAAAGTCTACATCAGGGGTCTTCAGACTTGGCCCTTTTAGGACTTGTGGACTTCAACTCCCAGAATTCCTCAGCCAGGCACACCGGCTGAGGAATTCTGGGAGTTGAAGTCCACTCCTTTTAAAGTCTACATCAGGGGTCTTCAGACTTGGCCCTTTTAGGACTTGTGGACTTCAACTCCCAGAATTCCTTAGCCAGGCACACCGGCTGAGGAATTCTGGGAGTTGAAGTCCACTCCTCTTAAAGTCTACATCAGGGGTCTTCAGACTTGGCCCTTTTAGGACTTGTGGACTTCAACTCCCAGAATTCCTCAGCCAGGCACGCGTGCCTGGCTGAGGAATTCTGGGAGTTGAAGTCCACAAGTCATCAAAGGGCCAAGGTTGAAGAGCCCTGATATAACTCATGCTGCGTCAGCTGGGAAACTTTGGCAGAATGGAAGGGGGCAATTGGTTGCAGCCACCAGGCCTGGCCACTTCATCTGCCCCTCCCTGGTCCCCCTCCCCAGCCACTTCATCCCATCCCAGCTCCCCCACCTTGGCTGTCCCTCCCCAGTGCCCATCCTCCTCTACTCCATCCCTGTCGCTCTTCCTTCGTTGCCATCTCCCTGGGCTATTCACCTGGGCTGGTCTAGAGAAAAGAAGGGGTGACACGATGGCAGTATTTCAATATCTGAGGGGCTGCCCCAAAGAAGAGGAGGGGGCCAACTATTCCCCAAAGCCTTTGAAGGCAGGACGAGAAGCAACGGATGGGAAATAACCAAGGAGAGAAGCAACCTGGAACTAAGGAGCAACTTCCTAAGAGTGAGGAGGAGAATTAACCAGTGGAACAGCTTGCCACCAGAAGTTGTGGGCGCTCCAACACCGGAGGCTTTTAACAAGAGACTGGGCAGCCATTTGTCTGAAAAGGGAGAGGGTCTCCTG
Organism: Vipera latastei; assembly: GCA_024294585.1. Taxonomy (NCBI): domain Eukaryota; kingdom Metazoa; phylum Chordata; class Lepidosauria; order Squamata; family Viperidae; genus Vipera; species Vipera latastei. The sequence goes on along the minus strand of CM044360.1, from coordinate 79,010,578 downwards.
CTTGAGCAGGGGGTTGGACTAGATGACCTCTAAGCTCCCTTCCAGCTTTGTTCTGAATCTGAATTTGAAATTGCTCCGGCCGATTCGCCACGTGGAACCATTAACCACGAGGGATAGCTCCTGGGATGTGGATCCCTGCGCCACGCGCCGAGGCTGCTCACGGGGACTGCAATTTTCTGCCACGCTGCCGGGATGGGTGGGTGGGCTCAGCTTGCAAGATGGTGGCAAGTCAAGCCCTCTAGTTAACGTGGCACGCCGGTGTCCATGAAACCAGTAACATCCATGAAACCTGAATAATCAAAGGCCGAAGCTGGCTGTGCTTCAGCCGGGAGGCAGGTGTTCACCCACCCAGGAGTGAAAGAAGAGGAAGCACTCTGTCCATGCACAGAGGCTCGCTTCACCGGTGGGATTCCCCACCCAGGCGGCGATTCCGTCTCCCTGAATCCCCTCCAGCGCTTCGAGGCAGTGAGGTGGGGGGCTGATCCCCCCCCAGCCCGTCTCCCCCTCAGCCCTCAGCTTTGGTGCTGGACCCTTCCCTACAAAAGTCCCGGGTGGGGGGGGAATCGGCCGCACTTCAGCCAGGAATTGTATATTAAAGCAGGTTTTCTTTATTGTAAAAATAAACACAGTTTTCTCTTAACACATTCCTTTTTTTTTTTACAAAGAGATTTGCATTTTAAAAAAAATTGAATCCCCACCCCGTCACAATTTTTATAGCAAAAATGTTCGTTAAAGCCAAGTTGTGTGTGTGTGCGTGTGCGAGTGTGGTTGTTTTTTAAAAAAACTCCAGAGCAACAACTGGGATCATTCACAAAAGCTATAAATCATGCTGATTTTGTTTTTATACATGTTCCAAAAGATATATATATATATATATATATATATATATATATATATATATATATATATATATATATATATATATATATATATATATATATATATATATATATATATACACATATATATATTCCTTCCTTCTCAGGCAGTTCATTAAAGTGCTTATTGATTAAAAATCAGTGCGCTTCCAAGGTGATCCTGTATAAAACGTCGGCAGTTATTCACACACGTGCGCGCGCGCACACACACACACCCCTCTTTAACTAAAGCTAAATACAAAAATGAAAATACATCTTTTTTCCTTTGATTTTTTTTTTGTCAAAGAAAATCTGTAGTCCCTGTCGCGGAGCTGTCCACACGTCATGGTGCTGAAATGCATTTAAAAGCTGTACCAGTTGGAAAACGGGCTAGGGAGGCCCGCCATAGAGGAACAAACTGCGGTTGAAACCCAGCCGTCTTTCCTTCCCCTTGTTCTCTTGTTCGTCCATGGAAGTTGCCTTCTCCTCTGCATCGCTTCGCCAGTCCAACCCGCTGGATGGACTTGCCATTGGGTCCATCCACGCTCGTTTCTTTCCCACGCTACTACCCGTGGCGGGCAAGTGTGTCCTCTCCCCTGAGCATTCCTGCAAAAGTGCTTCAAAGAACGTTCACTCCCGTCCCAATCGCAGCGTGTCCCCTCTCAAATTCCCGGGGACGGTGACCTTAGAGGGTCCCGAAGGAAAGTCCCATGGTGTAGAACCCAAGTCCCTTCAGCTTCTCTTCCGCCCGTGCTTTCTGCTTCAAGTGGACCTTGCTGTGCCTTTTCTTCTCATCGCTCCTGGCAAAGCGGCGGCCGCAGTCGTCGCAGGAGAAGGGTTTTTCCCCCGTGTGGGTCCTGATGTGGGTGGTCAGGTGGTCACTGCGGCTGAAGTTCCTCAGGCAGATGCGGCACTGAAAGGGCTTGTGGCCAGTGTGTATCCGGAGGTGTCGGTTCAGCTCATCTGATCTGGCAAAGCTCCTGACGCAGTTTTCCACCGGGCAGGCGAAGGCCTTCTCATGGGGTTTGGGACAGAAGCATTTAGAAGAACATTTGCCACGCCGAGTCTTCTTCTTGGGACCTGCCAGGCTCCCAGGGGTCCTGGTAAGTCCCAAACTGTTGGCCGAAGAGCTTGGGAGGTGAGCTAAAAAGTCTGTCATGGAGACAGATGACGCGTTGCCTGGCAGCTTCATGCTGTTGGGGTTCATCAAGCTTGGGAGGACCTCTGGGTGGGCGACAGGAGCTTCAAATTCTTGGGTGAATGGAGGGGAAAGCTTAGGGGGAGCCTTTGTATCCACAAAGTCAGCGGGGAGTTGACCGTGGCTTAGGAACGCTTCGGCATGACAGCCAAAATCCAAGGGAGGTCCAAAAGTCCCGGATTGTTCAGAGAGAGAGTTGAGCTCGGACTGGCAGCTGACCATCAACACGTTCTCCGTCTTGGGGGCCATCTGGGGAAACATGGCTTGACTTGCCTCGACCGGCTGGAAGGCCTCTGAAGGTGGACACTCGGCCGGCAAATACGGGTGAGGCTGGCTGAGCTGCTGCTCCCAATGGGAGCAGGAAGATTTGAACTTCTCCACGGTGGGAGAGATGGAGGAGAGCTTAATGTCCTGCTTGGAATCCAGAAGCTTCTCGTGAAACAGACAATGAGAGGAAGTCCCCTCTTCTGAAGATGAAGCCTGGAACTGCTGGAAGCCCTCCGGACTCGAGAAGGAGGAATTATAGCCTTGTTCGGCTAAAGACGGTTGCACAGAGATGTTTAGTTCTGGCTGGCAGGTAGAGTAGACATCCAGGTGGTTCTGGAGAACCTCTGGAATGGTGTAGTTGGCCTCTGGTGGCCGCTGGTGACCTTCTAGAGCAGAGAAGGGAGAAAGTCCTAGGATCCCGGACATCAAGTTGAAGAGGGACTCCTGATCTTGGCATTGTTCTGTTTTGATAAAAAGGCTGCCGGAGTAACTGACCGGTGGGGAGGCCTCTCCAGAAAGGAAGTAGTAGTCCACGGGTTCAGAGTTCATGGTAGCTCCCATCAAGTCAGCTGGAAAATCAACAATGGGAGACGTTGAGTGCCAAAGAAACTCCGAGGGCTCCTAGACTAACAGGGACTCCTCGGCTTACAACTTACACGTTCGTTTAGTGACTGTTCGAAGTTACAAGTTAAAGGGACCTATGACCGTTTTGCACACTGACGACCGTTGCAGCCCGCCCGCCCATCCTTACCTACATTCGGGTGCTTGGCAACTGACTCACGTTTATGACGGTGGAACGTTTTGTGACCTTCTGGCAAGCAAAGTCAAAGGGGGGGGGAAGCGGGACTGGCTTAACAGCCATGGGACTAATTTAACACCTGCGGGGATTCGCTGAACGACAGTGGCAGGAGAGGTCATAAAATGGGGGCGAAACTCACTTAACACACTTCCCCCTTAGCAACATGAACGTTGGGCTCAGTTGGGGGCTTAAGGAACAGGGACAGCATTGTTAGTGCCCACCTAGATTTCTCTAGAGCAATGTTTTTCTCAAGCTCAGGAACTTTAAGATGTTTGGACTGCAACTCCCAGAATTCCCCAGCAACATTATTTATTTATTTATTTATTAGTTGAATTTATATATTATGCTCTAATTCATGTAGAGTTTGCACCACCTTGCTTGGTAGAGAATCCTTCTCTTACTGTTTCTCAACTTGGACACCTGTATGACCTGCGGACTTCAATTCCCAGAATTCCCCAGCCAGCATAACTGAGCTTGGAGCTCATAACTTGCTCTGAAATTTATCTCTGAACTTAAGAGCCAGTTTGGTTTAATGGCTGAGGCACCTAGGCTAGAAAGTGGGAGTTCTAGTCCTGCCTTAGGCATGAAAGCCAGCTGGGTGACTTTGGGCCAATCACCAGGAGACGGTGAGTTCTAGTTCCACCTTAGCATGAAAGCCAGTTGACTGATTTTGGGCCAATCACCAGGAGACTGTGAGTTCTAGTCCTGCCTAAGCAAAAAAAGCCGAGTGCATGACTTTGGGCCAATCACCAGGAGACAGTGAATTCTAGTTCTGCCTTAGCATGAAAGACAGCTGGTGACTTTGGGCCAAATACCAGGGGGCTGTGAGTTCTAGTCCCGCCTTAGTCAGAAAAGCCGGCTGGGTGACTTTGGGCCAATCACCAGGAGACTGTGAGTTCTAGTTCTGTCTTAGCATGAAAGCCAGCTGGGTGACTTGGGGCCAGTCCTTCTCTTTCCGCCCAAACCCACCTCGCAGGGTGGCTGTTGTGGGGAAAATAGGAAAAGGAAGGAATATTCGGTACGTTCCCCACCTCGAGTTATTTCTAAGAACTCATACAGGCAGCGATACAGATATATACAAAATAAACTTCCCACTCAAAGACTAGAAATAAACCATCTTAAAGAGCCATTATATTAAAAAAAATATCCTTCAGCCCCCCGCCCCCCATCCTGGAAACAAAGTCAGGATGGTGGCGGACGGATCGCCCTTCCCCAAATCCTCTTTCTAAATCCCAGACAAAATTTTTGAAGTGGAAGAAATTGGGGAGGGGGCGAGGAGGTCAACCTGTGTCCCTAAGACTGCAACGTTTGGGAAAGACACGTCCAGAATCTGGTGAATTTACGGGGTTGAGCTAGGCGACCTCTTGGGAGCCCTTGGGGTTCGACTTGAAAGGGTTTTGTTTGCCTCTCTTTGCAAACCTCCAGTTCAAAGCCCCCACCCCACCCCGATCGCGTGACCTTGGCTGCGGGAACTCACCTAGTCACCTCTTATGCCCTTTAAAGGTAATTCACGGACGACTGGAATAATCTAGCATGACTATCGACAGGTGAAAAATGCTTGAGTTTAGGGCATTCCGACATTGAATCCCTTATATCTGAGCCTTACAAAGGGGTGTGTGTGTGTGTGGGGGGGGTGTCCGGTCATCCAAAACATAGGGGGGGCAAGCTGAGCAATACCCCCCCCCCGCCCGAGGTCTGGCCAAACTCCCCAGTCACGGCTGCTGAAAACTGGGGGCCGAGATTCCTGCCATTTTGAGATGGGCATCGCTCAAAGACACCCGAAGGAAGCTTAGTTTTTTTTTAAAAAAAGGGATTCCCACCCCCGACCCACAGAGCCCCCAATTCTCATTGTACCACCCCATCTTCCTGTCCCCCCCCCAAATGCACCCCTACCCTCCCAAGGCCTAGAGAGAGAGAGAGAGAGACAACAAAGTTCGATTGGATTCTGAACCTCATCTTGAGCTTTCCCAAAGGGGTCATTTACAAGAGCTGGCAGCCTGATCTCCTCCTCCTCCTCCTCCTCCCCCTCCTCCCCCTCCCTTCCTTACCTGCAAAATAGTCGGGGGCTTCTTCCCTGGGGGGCTGGCTCAGGAGCGGGGGCAGCTGCTCTGCTTGGTCGGGGAACTGTCCGTCTTCGGCTCTCGGGGTGTCCTGGCGAGAGAAGTCCATGAGGTTCAACATGTCCCGATGATGATGATGATGGAGGAGGAAGAGGAAGAGGAGGAGGAAGAGGAAGGCAAGTGGGTAGAACCCAGCCCCCTCCGCTGCAGAGCTCCAGCCCCCGGGCTAAGGGGGCGACCGCCTCCTCCAGGGGCGCACGTGGCAAAAAGGGGAACCCGGGCGGGTTTTTATTATTATTGTTATTATTATTATTAATTTCCCCCCCCTGCGTTGCCTTGCTCGGCCCGGCCGGCCTCACCTGCCGGCCTCACCTGGGCTGGCCGGGGCTCCGCAGGTGCATGGCTGCCTCCTGTTGTTTGTAAGCAAAGAGTCCGGGCGCTGCAGAGCCGCTTTTTTATATCTGCCTCGCATCTTCCGTTGCAACCCCGGCGCTTCCATTTCTGGAGTTCCCGAGCAGGGCTGGCTGTGACGTAAATGCCCATATATGGACTCAGGATGCGGGTTAGGGAGACCCAATAAGGAAATCTCTCCTGGTGACGTTTTCCTCCTCCTCCCGTCCCCTCCCTCCCCTCCCCTCCCCTCCTCTCCTTTCCCCCGGCAGCAATTTTGGCACCTCTCTTTAACCATCTCACCCTCTTCCTCCTCCTCCTCCTCCTCCTCCTCCTCCTCCTCCTCCTCCTCTCCTCCTCCTCCTCCTCCCCTTCCCCCACCCAGCCACAACGATAATGAATCTTTCTCAGTTGAAATAATAATATTTTTGAGAAAAAAAAAAGCCTGGGAAATTGCTGAGCGTCAGAAAGCGGCTGGATGTTGAGGAGACACACTCTCTCTCTCTCTCTCTCTCTCTCTCTCTCTCTCTCTCTCTCTCTCTCTCTCTCTCTCTCTCTCTCTCTCTCTCTCTTCCCCGCCCCCCCCGCCAACCCCCTCGCCAGAAATCTGGGGAACCCAGCTGCAACCCACACGGGGGGGGGGCTCGCCCTGAGCTTCTGCACCGCTGGGAGGGGAGGGCAGATGTTGGGGCCCAAAGCGCTCCCCCCGCCCTCCGTCCACTGGAAGCCGCCTTCTTCACGGGTGTTTTCTGAGCTCTGGGTGGCCCCCCCCTTCCAGGAGAAAGGTGTTATTTGGGTCACTGGGACAGGAATAAAGGCCGGGGGGGTGTATGGGGGGGGCGTTGAAGAAGAAAGGAAAGTGGACCACACTGCTCTTCTTTAAGAGACGGGTGATTCATCCGGCGTTGGAATGGATGTCTGGCTCGCTTTGGTGCCAAGGGGTGGGGTGGATGGGGGGGTGGGAGAGAAGAAAGCTGTTGTTTTGGTCATTTCAACTGCTTGAGGGGGGGGCTTCTTACTGACCACCTCCCCCCGACCTGGAAAAGGTAGCTGATCCTGGGATTTTGGAATCCTTTGGAGAAGAAATTCTGGCCTTCAAGCGCCGGAAGAAAGCGTCGTTGTTTTGTTTTTTTAAATTTTACGACCGTTGTCAAGTGAATCGCTGCAGCGGTTGAATTAGCAACGCTGGGGTTACGTGGACTTTTGCTCGGCTGAAAGCTGCCCCCCCCCCCAGGGATCCCAGGCGCCCGCCACCGTCGTGACTACGAGTCCCTTGCCCAGCGGCTGAATTTTGAACACGCGACCCGTGGGGATGCTGCAACGGTCAGTAAGTGTGAAAAACGGTCGTGTCACCTTTCTTTCTCCCCACCCACCCACCCACCCAGTGTCTAGGGCAGGGGTCTTCAAACTCGGCCCTTTTATGACTCATGGACTTCAACTCCCAGAATTCCTCAGCCAGGCATGCCTGGCTGAGGAATTCTGGGAGTTGAAGTCCATGAGTCATAAAAGGGCCGAGGTTGAAGACCCCTGGTCTAGGGAGAAGACCAGGGCCTGTTGCTCATACCCGGCATTTTCATTCAAACTTCGGTGCATCTCTGATAACGTATGAACTCCCCGATGCACGCAAAAAATGTGTGTGTTAGCTAGAGGCGCTCTGCGCACGGATATATGTGGATCCTTCTTTGCAAGTCCGGCAGTTTACCTTGCATTTTTTTGAACACCCGGAGTCATAGCTGTAAGTGTAATGTTTGCATAATGAAGCTACCATGTCTCCAGGTCCTGAAGACCAGCAGAACCACGATGAGAACCTAGGAAGTCCAGGTCACTACAATGGACAGCGAACCCCAAAGCTGCTTTTTCACGAGGCAACTGGGCATTCCCTTGTTTGAAGACGTTTCGCTTCTCATCTCAGAAGCTTCTTCAGTTCTGACTGGATGGTGGGGGGAATGGAAGGATTTATATACTCCTTGTAGACAGCTGGTCATTTGCCTCCTTTTAGAGAGTCATTGAGGCCACCTGGAGGTTTACCTGAGTCTTCAGGGTCACCTGGCTGGTGCAAATGGGCGGGCGGGTGGGTGGGCCTCCTTGGAACTACTTCCTTTCAACAGTTCCAAGTTCCATACTGGGAAAGGTGGGGAGAAAGAGAAGGAGAGGACAGCCAGCAGAAAGGATGGTGGACTCAGAGGCGGTGAATGCTCCAACACTGGAGGTTTTTAAGAAGAGACTGGACAGCCATTTGCCTGAAATGGTATAGGGTTTCCTGCCTGAGCAGGGGGTTGGACTAGATGACCTCCAAGGTCCCTTCCAACTCTGTTATTATTATTATTATTAAGCTGGTAAAGATCAGGGGCGATTCATCATGGAGAAAGACTGCCAGAAGTTGGAAATGACTTGATGGCACCCAACCAAGTGATGGCACCCAACCAACCCAATCGATCGATAGATCAATCATCCAATCTGCAGACACCTGTGCAAAAGTCCAATGCTCACATTTTGCAAGAATGAACTTGAGGTCTCCGTTGAGCTTTGAAAGCTGTCGCACAAAACAACCAATGGTGAATTTCGCCTCCTTGCAAGAGCTCTCCAAGGTCCTGAAATAGTTCCCCCCCCCCCCCACCTGACTCGCGTCTAGATCAGGGATCTTCAAACTTGGCCACTTTAAGACTTGTGGACTTCAACTCCCAGAATTCCTCAGCCGACTCCTCTGGGAGTTGAAGTCCGCAAGTCTTAAAGTTGCCACGTTTGGAGACCACTGGTCTTAGAACCAGGAGTAGGCAACCTGGGCTCTTTTATGACTCGTGGACTTCAACTCCCAGAATTCCTGAGCCAGCCATGCTGAGGGGAAAGAGAGAGGTTTCCAAGCTGAGCCATGCTGGCTCAGGAATTCTGGGAGTTGAAGTCCATCAGTCATAAAAGAGCCAAGGTTGCCTACCCTTGGTCCAGACTCAGGTCTGTACAGATAATCCTCAACTTACAAGGTCATTTAGCGACGTACAAAACGGCACGGGGAAAAAAAAGTGAACAATGACCATTTTTCACACACGTGACCGTTGCAGCATCCATGGGGTCATGTGTTCAAAATTCAGATGCTTGGCATTTGATTCGTGTTTATGACGGTCGCTGTGTCCCCTGGGTTATGCGATCCCCTTTGGTAGCCTTCTGACAAGCGGTCAGTGGGGGAAGCCGGATCCACTTAACGACCACATGACTAACTTAACAACTGCAGCGATTCACTGAACAACAGTGCCGAGGAAGGTCGTAAGTGGGGGAAAAACTCACTTAAGGACTGTCTCACTTAGCCACGGAACGTCTGGGCTCAGTTATGTCGTAAGTTGAGGACTATCTATATTGAGCCGACAGTATCCAACCTTTTATCCTATCTTGTCCAGCTTCAGAAGCTGAACTCTGACTGGTACTTGGGAGGCGTTGTTAAGTGGTCGCTAAGCGAATCACTGCCATCGTTCAATGAGTAACATGGTTGTTAAGTGAACCCTGTTGACTTTTGCTCGTCAGAAGGTCGCCAAAAGAGGATGATCACCTGACCCCGGGATGCTGCGACTGTCGTATGAACCTGTTGCATCTGAATTTTGATCAGGGGGACACTACACAGGTTGTAAGTGTGAAAAAGGGTCATAAGTCCTACGTCATCGTAACTTTGAACCGTCATTAAATGAACGGTTGTCAGGTGAGGACAAGTAAATCTATGTGACATTCTTGGTTCTCGGAGGCCGATAGGCAACTTTCTTTATCCTTAGAGTTGGGATTGTCAACCTTAGCCACTGGGAGAGGCGTGGACTTCATCTCCCAGAATTCCCCAGACAGAATTCCCCACTTTAGGTAAGGTAAAGGATCCCCCGCACACGCGTGCTAGTCGTTTCTGACTCTAGGGGCCGGTGCTCATCTCCGTTTCAAAGCCGAAGAGCCAGCGCTTGTCCGAGGACGTCTCCGTGGTCATGTGGCCGGCATGACTGGACGCCAAAGGCGCACGGAACGCTGTTACCTTCCCACCGGAGTGGTCCCTATTTTTCTACTTGCATTTTGACGTGCTTTCGAACTGCTAGGTTGGCAGAAGCTGGGACGAGTAACAGGCGCTCACTCTGCTACACGGCACTCGGGATTCGACCCGCCAAACTGCCGACCTTCTGATCGACAAGCTCAGCTTCTAAATAATCCTCATTATTTACTGTATATCCGCCTTTTCTCCACTTGGTGTGTCTCCATCCTCTTAGAACCGCAAGCCGAGTTGCACCTCAGAAAGGTCTCATCCCAACCCAGCTCCAGCTAGTCCTCGACTTACGATGGTTCGTTTAATGACCAAAGTTACAACAGCACTGGAAAAAGCCACGCTGACTTTTTTTTTTACACACTTTACGACCGTTGTGATGTCCCCAAGGTCAGGTGGTCAAAATTCGGATCGCTTGGAAACCGGTTCATATTTATGACGGCCACAGGGTGCTGGGGTGGCGTGATCCGCTTTGGTGACCTTCTGACCAGCAAAAGTCCACGCTGGGGGGCAGGGGGGGGGCTGGAGTCGGTTCATAACCGTGTGACGGACTTAGCAACTGCAGGGATTCCCTTAACAAAGCTGGCCAGAAGGTCATCAAAGGTGGCAAACTCCCTTAACAAGTGTCTCGCTTAGCAACGGAAATGTTGGGCTCCTTTGTGGATGTAAGTTGAGGACTACCTGTAACTCATTTGTGCTGCACTTTGAAGGGATGCCTTAATTAGTTTAGGGAAAGAAGGAAAAAAGACTTCCTCCCTCCCTCTCTCTCTCTCCCCCCCCGCTCCCTCTGTTTCTCCCCGTTTCTCCCTTCCTCCCTCCCTCTCCGTCCCTCTCTCCCCTCCCTTTCTCCCTCTCTCTCCTCCTCCCTTTCTCTGTCTCTCCTCCCTCTCTCCCTCCTTTTCCCTCTCTCCCTATCTCTCCTTCTCCTTCCCTCTCTCTCCCTCTCTCTCCCCGCTCCCTCTGTTTCTCCCTTCCTCCCTCCCTCTCTCTCCCTCCCTCTCTCTCCCTCTCCCTTCCTCTCTCCTTCCTCTTTCCTCCCTCCCTCTCCCTCTCTCTTCCTATCTCTCCGTCTCCTTCCCTCTCTTTCCCTCTCTCCCTCCCCGTTCCGTTTCTCCCTTCCTCCCTCCCTCCCTCCCTGTCTCTCTCTCTCCCTCTCCCTTCCTCTCTCCTTCCTCTCTTTTCACCCCCTCTCCCCTCCCTCTCTCTCCCTCCCTCCCTCTCTCCCTTCCTATCTCTCCTTCTCCTTCCCTCTCTCTCCCTCTCTCTCCCCGCTCCCTCTGTTTCTCCCTTCCTCCCTCCCTCCCTCCCTGTCTCTTTCTCTCCCTCTCCCTTCCTCTCTTTTCACCCCCCTTTCCCCTCCCTCTCTCTCCTTCTCCCTCCCTCCCTCTCTCCCTCCTTCTCCCTCTCTCCCTTCCTATCTCTCTTTCTCCCTCCCTCCCTCTCTCCCTCCCTCTCTTTTTCCCTCCCTCCCTCTCCCTCCCTTTCTCTCTCCTTCCCCCTCCCTCTCTCCCTCCCTCTCTCTCTCCCTCTCCCTCTCTCCCTTCCTCTTTCTCCCTCCCTCTCTCTCCCCCTCCCTCCCTCCCTCCTCTTTTGCTATTTACACCCAGAATGCACCAGATCTCATCCAATCAGCAACTCCTAGGAGCACTGGGTGGTTTTGTTTGCTTCCTGTTTGCCCTCCCCACCCCCCTTCCTTCCTTGTTGCTTTTCCCTTTCTGGGCTTTGCGAAAAGGTTGCGTTGCATTTGGCAGAGACAGCCCTGCGATGGGGAAGGATGCAGCCTCCGTAGCTCGCCCTCCTGGTCCCACCCAGAAGCCGTTGCGGTCATTCAAAAATGGGTCAGTTGCAAGGAGGGCATGCTTGGGGAACGGTTTGGACCAGGTTCTTTGGAAAAAAAAAAAAACCCTGAACATGGCACCCCTTCTGCTGTGTCTTAAAGGAACCTACTTTTTTTGTCTTTCCTCTGGTTCCCATGGAGCCTGGAGTGGGGGGGGGGGAGGGGGTAGGAAAAAAGACCTGCTTTGACATTCACATGAGTTTCCATGAACTGATCTTGACTCTCTCGCCCCCTTCGCCCAGATGTCAGGAAAATACATTTTTCTCAGCACCCTTAGCCCTAAACCTACGGCCACTACTGCTGTCGCTAAGCGGGTCATCCCCCCCACCCCCAAATTATGACCGCAACTGAAGCCAAAGTTCTGATGACTGAGCAAGGCAGTCGCTGAGTGGGTTTTGCCCCTAATCTGCCACGGCTGCCAAGCACATTAATTTGTGCTTTAAAATTGTAAGCCGCCCTGAGTCTTCGGAGAAGGGCGGGATATAAATGGGATTTTTTTAAAAAAATTGCTGCAGTCGTTCAGTGAGTCGTGCGGCCACGATGTGTACCCAGCTTCTCCCCGTTGACTTTGCTTCTTGGGAAGGTTGAAAAACGGCATCCGGATGACTCCGGGATGACACTACAGCTGTTTGTGAAGGCTGTTAAAGAGCCCGATTTTTGATCGCGTCACCGTAAGGATGTTGCGATGGTCGTCAAGTGCGAGGACCACTTGCAAGTCTCCTTTCGTCCGTGCCGTTGTCACTTGGAAGGGTCCCTAAACGATTGCAAGTGGAGGACTCCCCATATAGGCTATTTGAAATAGGAATTTCCAAAGAAAAGGACCAGCAAAAAAATGAAGCAAATTGGAAGTAGAGAATCTGGCTGTTTTTGCAAGAGTGCGCTTAGGCTTAACTTAAGGTCCCAAAGGCCCTTTTTTTTTCCCAAGAGGCAACTGGGCTTTCCTTGTTTTTCCTTGAAGATGTTTCGCTTCGCATCCAAGAAGCTTCTTCGGTTTTGACTGAAGGGTGGAGGATGGGAAGATTTATACTCCTTGCAGATAGCTGGTCATTTGCCTTCTTTTAGAAAGTGGTTGAGGCCATTTGGAGATTTACCTGCATAGTTTCCATCATCCGTTGCTTCTTGTCCTGCCTTCGGGCGCTTTGGAGAAGAGCTGGACTGCCTCTTCTTTGGGGCAGCCCCTGAGAGATTGGAAGACTGCTATCCTGTCCCCCCTCGTCCTTCTCTTCGTTAAACTGGACATCCCCAATTCCAGCAACTGTTCTTTATATGTTTTAGCCTCCAAGTCCCCTGATCACCTTTGTTGCTCTATGACCTGGATGGCTGAGAATCTTCCAAGACACTTACTCTAATTAAGGATAATCTAATTTATTTTATTTATTTCTTTTATTTTTTTAGTTAAATTTTTATACCGCCCTATTCCCGAAGGACTCAGGGCGGTTTACAGGGCAGCATAAAATACAACATAAAAATAGTATAAAATTAAAATAGATTAAATTACTTAAGCCCAACAATTAAAACAATATTAAAAGCTAAAACCCCTTCAGTCCAGGCCTGATAAATAAAAAAACCAGGTTTTCAGGTCCCGGCGAAATGAACGCAGATAGGGGACGGTCCGAAGTTGGAGATCTCTAAAATGATTCAACCTAGAACAACCAAGCATGGAATTTTGCCCGAAGTCCATCCAATTTATTTATTTAGCCCAGCGGCTCCCAATCTTTTTTATACCCCTAGAACGCTTCTGATATATTCTCGCACCCCTTACAAAAGTTCTCAATACCGGCAACGAATTATCCCTATACGCTATAATTTTGAAAACCCGAGTTTTCCCACCCCTTGGAATATCGTCTCGCACCTCCATGGGGGGGGTCCGAGCGCCCCCCCTCCCCCGTTGGGAACCCCTGATTTAGGCCGATGAAAATAGAACCGCGTAAGAATCTCATTGGTGAACAAGAGGTACGATTTGTCGGAATAATAAACAATCCCATTTACGAATGAACTCTCTATCAATATAGTAACGCCAGGTTTGCACTGGCCAAACTTGGATTGGGCCGGTCGAGGGCTTGTTAGACATTTTAAATATCTGGAAATGTAGAAGGGGGGGGCGGAGGACTATAAAACTGATCTTCCCGTGGGATTTTTTTTTCTTTTTTAAAAAAGGCGCAAGCTATTAAAGAGAGGTGACTTTTAGAAATGATTTATCTGCCCCGAGGGGAAAAAATAAGAAAAGGAGGAGAAAGAACAAGATAACCCTGGCTTGGTTTTGTAGAAAGGTGTAGAAAAACCGGTTACATTCACTTGCTCTGGAGGGCCTGTACAGGTAAATCCTAGACCAGGGGTAGGCCACCTTGGCTCTCTTATGACTCGTGGACTTCAACTCCCAGAATTCCTCAGCCAGGATGGGGAACTATGGCCTCTTCATGGCTTGTGGACTTCAACTCCCAGAATTCCTCAGCCAGCATGGGGAACTATGGCCCCTTCATGACTCACGGACTTCAACTCCCAGAATTCCTGAGCCAGCATGGGGGAACTATGGCCCCTTCGTGACTCGTGGACTTCAACTCCCAGAATTCCTGAGCCAGCATGGGGGAACTATGGCCCCTTCATGGCTTGTGGACTTCAACTCCCAGAATTCCTGAGCCAGCATGGGGGAACTATGGCCCCTTCGTGACTCGCGGACTTCAACTCCCAGAATTCCTCAGCCAGCATGGGTAACTATGGCCCCTTCATGGCTTGTGGACTTCAGCTCCCAGAATTCCTCAGCCAGCATGGGTAACTATGGCCCCTTCATGGCTTGTGGACTTCAGCTCCCAGAATTCCTCAGCCAGCATGGGTAACTATGGCCCCTTCATGGCTTGTGGACTTCAACTCAGCTTAGAAACTCCCTTTCCCCTCAGCATAGCTGGCTGAGGAATTCTGGGAGTTGAAGTCCACGAGTCATAAAAGAGCCAAGGTTGCCTACCCCTGGGCTAGGTCTAGGCCACTTTATGACTCGTGGACTTCAACTCCCAGAATTCCTCAGCCAGCCTTGCTGAGGGGAAAGGGAGAGGTTTCCAAGCAGAGCCATGGCTGGCTCAGGAATTCTGGGAGTTGAAGTCCGCGAGTCATAAAAGAGCCAGGGTGGCCTACCCCTGTCCTAGACTTACAACAGTTCATTTAGTGACCATTCAAAGTCACAACGGCAGTTTTTTCCCCACACACAGCAACAGACATTTGGGGCTCAGTTGTGATCGTGAGTCGAGGGCAACTTGCTACAACTCTTTCTCAACCTTGTGTGGATTCAACGCCCCAATTTCCCCAGCCATCCAGCCACGAATCTACAATTCCAGGAACGGATTGTCACCTTCAAAGCCCTTCCTGGCCTGGGGTCAGGTTGTTTGAAGGGTCACCTGGCCCAGGGAAACCTAGATGGCCCACCAGGACAGAAAGCCTGGGCTTTTTCCAGCTCCCACCAGGCTCAAGGTTGACTCAGCCTTCCATCCTTCCGAGGTAAGTAAAATGAGGACCCAGATTGTTGGGGGCAATTAAGCTGACTTTGTAATAATGCCGCTTGGGGTGTGTGTGAAAGCCCTAATAAGCAGGCATATACATAGAATGAAGGCTACTGCTAAGCACATTGATTTGTGCTTAAATTGTAAGCCGCCCTGAGTCTTCGGAGAAGGGCGGGATATAAATCTGATTTTAAAAAAAAGAATAGTCTTCAGGTGGGACCACAAAAACAGGCCTTCTTAGTGGTGGCTCCTTCCATGTGGAACAAGACAGTGCTAGGCTGCATTAACAAAGGGATAGAATCAAGTGTTCGTACTACTTTACAAGGACTTGGTAAGGCCACACTTGTAATCCGGCATCCAGTTTTGGTCCCCACGATGTAAAAAAGATGTTGAGACTCTGGAAAGAGTGCAGAGAAGAGCAACAAAGAGGATCAGGGGACTGGAGGCTAAAACATACAAGGAACGGCTGCTGGAATTGGGTCTGTCTAGTTTAATGAAGAGAAGGACGAGGGGGGACAGGATAGCAGTCTTCCAATATCTCAGGGGTTGCCCCAAAGAAGAGGTCATCTAGTCCAACCCCCTGCTTAGGCAGGAAACCCTATACCATTTCAGACAAATGGCTATCCGGTCTCTTCTTAAAAACTTCCAGTGTTGGAGCATTCAAAGTTTCTGGACGCAGGTAGTTCCACTGGTTAATTGTTCTGATGAAACATTTCCACCTCCCACTCCCACCCACCCCCCATTTGTAGATCTTCACCCTTCATTCCCAACACACAATGATTTCGCCCCTTTAGAAACTCACCAGATGAGTCCAGAGGTGGATTTTTGAAGGAGGGCGGAGAGCTGGTCCCTTGAAGCAACTGCCCAACTGACCGGACTCTGGTTTTCTTTTCAGGAGAAATTCTAGAATTTGCATCCTGTTAAGTTCCCATAGCAACGGGCCTGGAGCCACCGACCGGACACGTCCGTTTCTCAACATCTGGCGCAGAGTTAAGACTTATGGGGACAACCAAGGAGGAGAGAAAGGTGAATCAAGGCGAGGAGAATTCTGTTTTTCTCCAGTTGGTCAGCACCATCCTCAACCTGGGTCTGCTGGATACGGAGTTCTTGGGATGTTTAAGCCCTGGAGGAAAGATCTGAAGGATCTTGAGAACATTTCTAAGAGGGTCAGGGAGTTGGGACAGGCAGGGGTTGAAAGGGACTGACCCCTTTCTCTATAATAATAATAATAATAATAATAATAATAATAATAATAATAATAATAATAATAATAATAATAATAGTAGTAGTAGTAGTAGTAATAATAATAATAATAATAATAATAATAATAATAATAATAATAATAATAATAATAATAATAAGTTGGAAGGGACCTTGGAGGTCATCTAGTCCAACCCCCTGCTCAGGCAGGAAAGCCTATACCATTTCAGACAAGTGGCTGTCCAGTCTCTTCTTAAAAACTTCCAGTGTTGGAGCATTCACCACTTCTGGAGGCAGGTTGTTCCACTGGTTAATTGTTCTCACTGTCAGGAAGTTTCTCCTTAGTTCTAGGTTGCTTCTCTCCTTGGTCAGTTTCCATCCGTTGCTTCTTGTCCTGCCTTCAGGCGCTTTGGAGAATAGCTTGACTCCCTCTTCTTTGGGGCAGCCCCTGAGATATTGGAAGACTGCTATCCTGTCACCCCTCGTCCTTCTCTTCATTAAACTAGACATACCCAATTCCAGCAACCGTTCCCTATATGTTTTAGCCTCTAGTTCCCCAATCATCTTTGTTGCTCTTCTCTGTACTCTTTCTAGAGTCTCAACATCTTTTTTACATCGTGGTGACCAAAACTGGATGCAGTATTCCAGGTGTGGCCTTACCAGGGCCTTGTAAAGTGGTATTAGTACTTCACGTGATCTGGATTCTCTCCCTCTGTTAATGCAGCCTAGGATTGTGTTGGCTTTTCTGGCAGCTGCAGCACACTGCTGGCTCATACTGAAGTGATTGTCCACTAGGACTCCGAGATCCCTCTCACAGTTACTACTATTGAGCAAGGTACCACCTATACTATACCTGTGCATTTGATTTTTCCTGCCTAAATGTAGAACCTTACTTTTTTCACCATTGAATTTCATTTTGTTAGATAGTGCCCAGTGTTCAAGTCTGTCCAGATCCTCCTGTATCTTAAGCCTATCTTCTGGAGTATTGGCTATTCCTGCCAGCTTGGTGTCGTCTGCAAATTTGATGAGTTCCCCATCTATCCCCTCATCCAAATCATTGATGAAGATGTTGAAGAGCACTGGGCCCAGTACAGAGCCCCAGCTGCTCTCCCACAGTTGTTCCTGAGAATAATTTATTCCAAATTGAGCACCCTCTTAACGGCCATACGATGGGTTAAAACACAGACGAGTAGTCCTCAATTCGCCACCCCCAGAAGTTCCATGGCTGAAGCAAGGTGTCGTGCCCAATTTTATGACTTTTTTTTTGCCCCCATCGTTTTAGTAAATCACTGCAGTTGTTCAGTAAATCGGATGGCTGTTAAATGAATCTGGCTCCCCCCATTTGACTTCGGCTGCAAATAGCCCTCAGGTGATGCCGGAAACGTCTTACATCCATTTGCGTGCATCTGTTATCCAGGCCCGAATTTTGACCACGTGACCGTCGAGGTGCTGCGATGGTCATCAGGGTGAGGACTGGTGGGAAGTTGCTTTATTTCAATGCCGCCGTAACTTTGAACATTCAGCGCACGGATCTTTGCAAGTCGAGGGTTACCCACAATCAAACGAGAAGGGAACGGAGGGAAGAAAGACGCATTCTCTTATTTTATTTTTTTATTGAATTTTTGTTTGTTTGTTGTTCTTCTCTTTCCGATGAAGGCCTGCTTGTCTAGCCAGGAAGGAATATGGTGGGGTTTTTTTAAATCGTTAGAAGGATTTGGAAGGGGAGAGGCTTCCGAAGGAAGCGGCATGCTGAGACGAGGTGGAGAATTTCCTCTGTCCTGTCAATGCCACACTCCGACTAATGCGCCTGGCTCTCCGCGTCAAGAGTGAAAATTTGTGTTCTGTCTTCATCTTGCCATTAGAGTATGGTGGAGGTAGGGGTTGCCTCTGAATGGGTTAGAGGAACGAAACCTTTCCGGCTGTAGGGAAGCTTGCCGAAAGCCGGCAGAATGGAAACCTTTCAAGGACTTTCCAGCAGGTGTGAAGCAGACAGCAGACGGCTCCTATAACAAAGTGAACTTGTTTACATGCGTTACGTGTTTGTCTGGAGAAATTGTTGTTATACACCAGTGATGGCGAACCTTTTAGAGACCGAGTCCCCAAACTGCAACCCAAAAAACACTTATTTATCGCAAAATGCCAACGCGTCAATTTAATCTGGACACTGAGGTTTTAGTTTGAAAAAAAACCCAACAACTCATACATTAACATCTTTTGTCTTAAAAGAAAAACACAATAACGAAGCTTGCAATGATACAAAGAACTGTTTACTGAAAGGTAAAAGTTTGCCTTTGGCATGCTTTTGAACAATGAATGTGATTTTGGCTGTTGTATGCATGCTGATCATTTGTCTAACCTTGGCTTATACTTTGTAGATTTGAGAGCAACACTTGCAGCACTCAGGTCATCTGTTAGTCTGTTTCTGGTGTCAGATTTGATATAATTCAAAGCTGAAAACAGCGCGCTCACTCCGTAGGCTCGTTTTGGCTAGGAATGGGTTTTAGAAATGGCTTTTTCCTGCGAAACCTTAGCCAAAGAGCGAGGCGCGCGTGCGCACAGAGAGGGCTCTGAGTACTCCCTCTGGCACGCGTCCCATAGGTTCACCACCACTGTTATGCACCATGGTCTGCTGCCTTTTAGAGTTACGTTTTACCTCGCTTATCCTACACGTTCAATCAACAGGAAGCTTTTCGGAAATGAAACTTATCCTGGACTTTTATTTGGATGACTTCAGCTGGAAGTCGACACGCCTTGTTGCGAGAGCTTCGGGAAAATTATGCACAATGTTCCTCCTCTCGAAAAGCCTTAGTAAACACCATTATTTTCTTTTCCTTTCGTGCATTTAACAACTTCGGGTGTCTTACGAACGAGAAACGGGAGGTATGACTAAAGAAAAACAACAAAACCCTTTGAGGACCATGTCTGCACTTGGCTGAGTCACAGGGACCCGCAAGAATTCTCATTATGCAGAGCGAAGGTGACAGTTACACAAGGTTGACAATTGTGCAATTGCACTGAAAGAACCACCCTGGGGAAGTGGGTCAAACAGCTGGAGAACTGGACAAGGCAGGTAGCAGAAGTTTGATGATACAGATTGGGACGTGCCATGGGGTCAGGACGTACAAGCGAAACAAAACAGAAAACAAATGCAGGGAGCTTACAAGGGGTCCTTGACGTACGACCGTAATGGAGCCCAAAATTTTGTTGCTAAGCGAGACATTTGTTTCTTTTTTTTTCCTTTTTTCTTTTTCCCCAGCACATAACATTTTATACACTGACCAGGTTTTGGTGAGATGAGACCAATATTTTGTTGCTAAGTGGGACATTTGTTAAGGGGGTTTTGGCCCTTTTTATGACTTCCCTTGCCACCGTTGTTAAGTGAATCGCTGCAGTTGTTAAGTAAGTGACACAATTGTTCAGCGATTCTGGCTTCCTCGTTGACCTTGCTTGTCAAAAAGTCGCAGAAAGGGGATCACGGAACCCCCGGACACTGCGACCGTCATAAGTGTGAGTAGTTGCCACGTATCTGAATTTTGATCATGTGACCACGGGGATGCTGAAGAACAAGAAGCAAGAGATGGAATCATTTTCAAGGACAAAATGATCACTAAATCCCTTGTCGTCCAATCGTTTGGCCAATAAAGAATTCTCTTCTCTCCTATCCTATCCTATCCTATTTCTTTTCCAATATCTATTCTATTCTATTCTGTTCTGTTCTGTTCTGTTCTGTTCTGTTCTGTTCTGTTCTATTCTATTCTATTCTATTCTATTCTATTTCATTCCATATTTTCTATTCTATTCTGTTGCAATAACCATGATCTCTGTTCCTATACATGTAGCTGGCTAGTACTTTTCTGGCTAGTACTTTTCTACCATGGAAAGTCTTCAGTGAACCATGTGCAAGGAAGTAAGCCATAAACCCAGAGAGGCCATTTGGCTACAGCCAGATAAGGTCAGTGAACCATGTGCAAGGAAGTAAGCCATAAACCCAGAAAACAAAAGAACCTAGGAGAGGCCATTTGGCTGCAGCCAGATAGGAGCATGGTCACAGTATTCCTCCACACCATTGGCTATTCAATTTAAGGTAAATTCTGATGCCTCCTGCAAATGATTGGTCATTACTGTATTTGAATCTACCTCTAACACCTATGTCCCTTTAGGATAGTTTAGAAGAACACATGTGTAACCATGATTGGTCTATTTGAATAACAATAAAATGTGATTGGTTGCTTTTGCTATAAATAAACAAGGTCCACTGCTCCTCGTGGTTCAGTGTCCAGCATCCGGTGTGCATCCCAGGAGCAGCGGGGCCCTTTCCCCGAGAAATCTCTGTGTCCTTCTTTCATGGGTGCCAACCCTGGGCAGGAGCAGCCTCTGCCCAGCATCACCAGCAACTAATTTCTCAACCCAGCTGCAGCAGCAGCAGCATCCCAGCAACAGCAGCTTCCCAGCATCCCTGCAAATGGTGACCCCGACGTGATTCTGTGGAATACGTCTTCAGCCATCCTTACTCATTCGCCCGACGGTGGCCGCGACTCATCCTCGTCCGTTGCTAGACGCAGGAATTTTCGTGAGTATGGGTGGAAAATTCTCTCAACAGCAGACAGCGTATCTGCAGGAGTTGAGGGAATTAATTGATAATGGCAGGAAATTGGCTGCTTTTAAAACAGGCAATGTGTGGGAACAATGCCCAAAATATCCTGAAAAGGGATCACTCAAATTGGCTACATGGACCAAATTAAAAATTTTAAACTTGTGGAGCATCATAATGGAATGTTTAACTCTCCACTACGCATGTTTTAACCAGATAGGAGGGGCGGGCGAAACATTGGCCTTCTCCGTGCCGCCCCCACCCTATGAAAAATCAGAGAAACTTCCTCCTATTGCTGTGCCTCCGGAGAATCTTCCTTCTGCCTCTTCTCTTTGCCCTGCTGTGCCTGTCTCTCCCTCTGACAAAGAGGAAAAAGCCTCTGAGCTTGTTGCCATTACCATTTCTAAACCTCCTCCCTTCCCCCCTCCTCCTTCTTCAAATCTCCCTCCTCCACCTCCCAGCCCCACTCAAGGGGCACCTTTTGTTCACTCTATGCTTGCAGCTCATGCCTCCGAGATATTAGATCCAGAGGATTTAGAAGCTTGTGCTGCCTATCCTGTCACTTTTGTACAACCTGTTTATACTCCTCTGACTCCAAAAACTATTAAGGACATTAAAGCTGTGACTCAATATGGCCTTCATTCTAAATACACTTTTGGCCTGATCACAGGTTTGAATTACCTTGGCACTCAAATGACCATCGCTGATGCTGATTATCGCTTGCTGTTTGGCCACGCCTCTTCTGGTTCCCAGCAGGGAATCTAGAGGGGGGGGCAGTCAGCCAGCCCGACAACAAAGGCTGACATTTCTTTTCCTCTTAATGCTTCTAACCCCTCTGAACTTTTCACTGATTCTCTTTTTCATTAAGCCTTTTCAGTTTCTCCGGCTCCCCCTCCTTATGAGGATTCAGCCGGGAGAAACTCAGAGGGCACCTCAGAAAATACAAGGCAAATAGACAATGAATATGCCCGAAATGAACTCCTGTTAAAATTGGCTTATGTGGGGCTTGAAAGAGCCTCTTGGGGCGAGCTGTTCTCAGTAAAGTCCAGGGGCGCGCCTGTTGATTTCAACTGCCTGGACCTGTCTGAGATCTAGCTTCCCACAATTCTGGTCTACCAAATCAAAGAATAGGAAAGTAGTTGTTGTTGTAACCTAAAGAAAAGAAAAATCAAAGAAATAAAATCAAGTTTTTCTCCTATCTTTTTCTTTTAATCTAGCTTTTTGGACTATTGTTTTGGCCAAAACCCCAAATTGATATGTGTGTTTTGTTCTGTTTTAAATAAATGTTGTTTTATATGTGTGTTTTGTTCTGTTTTCAATAAATGTTGTTTTAATAGTATGTGTGTATATATGTCTGTCTGTGTTGTTCTGTGTTATTTCCAAGACTTGGAAGAGGGTCAAAATCCTCTCTGATAACACCAAACAAAAAGGCCTTATTTAACAATGTATGGTTTGTCTGGAGAAAGTATGAAATGAAATGTTTGTATGAGAAATTGTTTATGCAAGCAGTCAGAATGGAAGTGAATGAGTTAATTTGCTGATATGTACATGTGAGTGTGTTAGCCCTCTAAACTGCAGATTTTATTGTTGTAAAAGCCATGGATGATGTGTGAGAGTAAATGCATGTAAGGAGAGCAAACTATTTTTTTTAGTGGTGAGATTTTTGTAAAGTTTCTTTTACCCCCCCCCCCCCAACCCCGCTCTGTTACTTTAAGAGTGAGAAAGGGAGAGACAGCCAGAAGAGGGGGGGGTGGCTGGTCCTTTTAACCATTTTTTTTTCTCTGCTTAGAATTCCAGTCTGAGAAAGGGGGGTGGATGTGAAACTTGATGCCCACTCTTGCAGTTTCAGCTTGCAATTTTTTTTTACTCGTAAGAGGAGAGATTAATTGTTGGACAAGTTTTTGAAAATTTTTGAGTTTTTAGTTAAACATCACCCAAAAGTAATTACTCTGATCTTTTTGTGGAGTTGTTTTTTGTTTTTGTTTTTTTTGTTTTTGATGTTTTTGTGTCTGTGTGCAGGACACATTGATAGAAGGTGATACCTGGGAGAATTTCCCTCCCTTAATCAGCACTAGCCTAAACAATTTTGCAGATCAGGCTGCCTCCGGACCCTCGGCCTGTTCCTTGCAACCCCTCACCCCCTGGGAAAGTCATTCATATTTCCATCAAAATTCCAAAGCTTTGCAGAAGCAGTTTGGCATCACCGCTGCAGAAGCAATTGCAATTCGCCAGCAGTGCCCTACATGCAGCAAACAAGCAACTGCAATCCCTATGGGTGTTAATCCAAGGGGATTGGAGCCTTGCCAAATTTGGCAAATGGATGTCACACAATATGCACCATTTGCCCCATGGAAGTATTTGCATGTTTCAATTGACACCTTCTCAGGATTCATCATGGCCACCCCCCAAAGGGGTGAAGCCACTAAACATGTAATTAATCATTGTATTCGGACCTTTGCAGTGCTGGGATGTCCAAAAGAACTCAAAACAGACAATGGCCCTGCCTACAGCAGTCAAGCCATGGCAGAATTTTGTCATCATTGGCAAATAACACACAATTTGGAATTCCATATAATAGCCAAGGCCAAGCCTTGGTGGAAAGGGCTAACCAAACCTTGAAACATGCATTAGATCGTTATAAAAATCAGAACGGGGGGAAAACGAAGCCCCAACCTCCCAGCATTGCAAGAAACTCTTAACCTTTGCCTCTACACTCTGAACTTTTCAAACTTGACTGGCCATCCCTTAACCACAGCCGCAGAGCAGCATTTTTCATCTCTAGTTGCAGATCAGCCTAAACCCAAAGTGTGGTATCGCCAACTTCCAGAGCTAACTTGGAAAGGCCCTGCAGACCTTCTCACTTGGGGAAGAGGCTACGCAGCTGTTCAACTGCCAGACAAAGTGCTGTGGATCCCAGGTCGCCACGTTCGTCCCTATCATGCCTCCACAAACACAACTGCAGAACCCATTAAAGATGACAGCATGGTTTGTGACTTTTTTCAGCTTTGTTCTAACACCACTGACTGATGCCACTAAAACACAAATCCATCTGAAAGCTTACCCCAGACGTCAACTCCACTTCACCAGCTATCCCATCCTGTTCTTTACACCTTTGACATTGCTTCCAGTCAAAAATGACTCTTTTCACACTGTTTTTGCCCCATCGCATGGACCCAGAAGGAACAACCTGTTGTTAACAACGAGTCTACCATCATCATCCATGTCGCCACAAATACTCAGACTGAGGGACAATGTGAACTCTGTAGCTCATGTTGCTGTCCAAACTTGAAATGGTTCTAACTTTCAGGAATTATTTGGTTCCTGGTTTCCCAAAGTACCTGGTTTACAAGCTATTGTAGCTTTAATTGGTATGATTGTATTAGGATGTATTATTTTACCTTGTGTCTTGCCTATCTTTATCAAAAGTACTAACAGTATCCTATCTTTATCAAAAGTATTACTAACAGTATCCTATCTTTATCAAAAGTATTACTAACAGTATCCTATCTTTATCAAAAGTATTACTAACAGTATCCTATCTTTATCAAAGTATTACTAACACTATTTCTTTGATAGCTGAACAGAGAGCTGTTAAACAAATTAATTCTTTATGGTACAGTAAGTATCAATCCCTTCCCCAGGAGGATTCAGAAGAGCCAAATGCTCAATTTGAACTAGAGACTCCTTTGTCTCCTAAAAGAGGAAAATAAAAATGCCTTTTGAGCTTGTTTGCCTCTTGACTCTCCCGAAGGTGCGTCTCTAAAGAGCCCATCCCTCCTCAACTTTGAAGCGGAACATACAAATTCTGCATTTAAAACAAAAACGGAGGAGATGTTGCAATAACCATGATCTCTGTTCCTATACATGTAGCTGGCTAGTACTTTTCTGGCTAGTACTTTTCTACCATGGAAAGTCTTCAGTGAACCATGTGCAAGGAAGTAAGCCATAAACCCAGAGAGGCCATTTGGCTACAGCCAGATAAGGTCAGTGAACCATGTGCAAGGAAGTAAGCCATAAACCCAGAAAACAAAAGAACCTAGGAGAGGCCATTTGGCTGCAGCCAGATAGGAGCATGGTCACAGTATTCCTCCACACCATTGGCTATTCAATTTAAGGTAAATTCTGATGCCTCCTGCAAATGATTGGTCATTACTGTATTTGAATCTACCTCTAACACCTATGTCCCTTTAGGATAGTTTAGAAGAACACATGTGTAACCATGATTGGTCTATTTGAATAACAATAAAATGTGATTGGTTGCTTTTGCTATAAATAAACAAGGTCCACTGCTCCTCGTGGTTCAGTGTCCAGCATCCGGTGTGCATCCCAGGAGCAGCGGGGCCCTTTCCCCGAGAAATCTCTGTGTCTTTCTTTCATGGGCGCTAACCCTGGGCAGGAGCAGCCTCTGCCCAGCATAACCAGCAACTAATTTCTCAACCCAGCTGCAGCAGCAGCAGCATCCCAGCAACAGCAGCTTCCCTGCATCCCTGCACTATTCCATTTCATATTTTCTATTCTATTCTATTCTATTCTATTCTATTCTATTCTATTCTATTCTATTCTATTCTATTCTATTCTAATTTTCCCCCAATATCTATTCTATTCTATTCTATTTATTTCATATTCTATTCTATTCTATTCTATTCTATTCTATTCTATTCTATTCTATTCTATTCTATTCTATTCTATTTATTCCATATTCTATTCTGTTCTATTCTATTCTATTCTATTCTATTCTATTCTATTCTATTCTATTCTATTCTATTCTATTGCTATTTCGTATTCTGTTCTATTCCATATACATATACCCAGGGCTTTTTTTCTCATAGAACGCTCAGAACGGAGTTCCGGCACCTTTTTTGGATGGAATCTTGTAGGGTAGGCAAGGAGGGTTGTATGACATGTGTGAGTTCCGGCACCTTTTTCTTTTACAAAAAAAGCACTGCATATACATATACATATACATATACATATACATATACATATACATATACATATACATATACATATACATATACATATACATATACAGTACATATACATATACATATACATATACACACACACTCTCACACACACGCACACACACACTTGCCCGTTATGCAATCCCTATTTGCTCGTGGCAGTGTGTGTTGGCAACAGACTATTTTAAATCTTCCCATGTGACGGCATCGCTGGAGAAACGGGGAAAATATCACGGAGGGATTCAATCCGATTCAGGGACTTGGTGGTTATAAAATCATCTCCCAGCAGGTTGCCGTTTCCTTGTGCGGGCTTGGCATAAAAATAAAGAGAAATCCAGGGGGGGGGGGGTGGTTAAGGAGGGCCAAGGAGCCGCTGTGCTCTGGGGATCCAACTGGGAGAAACGGGAATCCCTGTTCTTGGAGCCAAAGAGCCGGGGTTTGCCTGCTTTTAAGAGCATGTCGCACAACTGCAGCAATTCGCTGAACAAATGGGGCAAGAAAAAGCAGTAAAATATTTATTTTATTAAAAGTTGAAGGGGCATAACTCCCCCTTAAACCGAGGTCTCCCTTAAAAAATGGTAGATTTTGGGCTCGATTGTGGCCATACGTCGAGGACTTGCCTGTGTCGTCCCACCTGCCAGAAATGATAAATCCATTTCCAGGGAAATGTATCAATAACTAATAAGCCATAAACCCAGGGAGCTGCGTTGACGCACAGAAGTAACCATGGTTAAGCCGGTTTGCAAAGGGGAAAAGTCAGAGGGTCTTTCCCCCTTTCTCTGGCCCTCCTTCCCACCGGCAGGGGAGTTCCTCGCGTTACGACTGTTCATTTAGCAACTGTTTGAAGTTCCAAGGACACTGAAAAAAATGACTTACATGGCTGTTGCCCCAGGGGTCACGTGATCAAAATTTTGAATGCTTGGCAACAGACATGTACTTATGGCGGTTGCAGGGCGTCATGTGATTTCCCCTTTTTGGGCCCTTCTGACCAGCAAAGTCGATTCACTTAATGCCCATGTTACTACATGCAGTCCCCAACGTACAACATTTCCTTCAGTGACTGTTAGAAGTTACAACCGCAACGAAAAATGTGACTCGTGACCATTTTTCACACTTACGACCACCACAGCCTCTCCGGGGTCCCGTGATTTACATTTAGCTACTGGACGATTAACTCACATTGATGACGGCCGCAGTGTCCCCGGTGTGTGTGTGTGTGTGTGTGTGTGTGTGTGTGTGAGAGAGAGAGAGAGAGAGAGAGAGAGAGAGAGAGAGACGATCCCCTTTTGCAGCCTCCTGACCTGCAAAGTCAACGGGGGAAAGCCGGATTCATTTAACGACCGTGTTCCTTATTTCAGAACTGCAGTGATTCGCTTAACGATGGAAGAAGAGAAGAAGGAGAAGAACTGGATTGCCACTTTGAATGTGCGCGAGTCGGCATGCCTTGAAATGAAATTTCGTTGCCTTCAGCTCACAGAAAGGTTGTAAAAAGCGACAAAGCTGATTTAACAACTGTCTTGCTTGGCAGTGGAAATGTTGGGGCTAAATTGTGGACCACTTATGTCAGCTGACAACAGACCCATTCAATGTTCATTAAGAGTTTCCACCGCTTTCTGCCCAGGAATCCCAACGGGCTTTACTTCCCCATTAAAAAAAATAATAATCAAAAAAGCGACAAAAAGTCAAAAAAGCCTCATCTTAGCAATATTAGGTCCCAGCTAATCTTATGGTGCAATCAGGGCCACACACACACACACACACACACACACACACACACACTGTTGTTCTATGACCAACTTCATATTTTGCAGTTGTATAGAATCTGTTTTCCTGGAGATCAGCCAAGGGAAATGGATTATGATCGTCTTAGTCATGCAATTAATTTCTCCAACTCATCTGTTCTGCTCCTGTTACGAAATAGGCTGTTTCCCCCCCTTCTTTCTGAAAAAACACGTTTTTTAAAAAAAATAAATCAGCAAGATTCCTAAAGATGAGGAAAACCTAACACATAATAATAATAATAATAATAATAATAATAATAATAATAATAATAATAATAATGATGATGATGATGATGATGATGATGATGATGATGATGATGATGATGGACAAATGCATACAAAGTCAAAATTGAGAAGACAGCAACAGACAGTCAGTGCCGCCTATGCAAAGAAGCGGAAGAAACAGTGGACCACCTGGTAAGCTGCTGCAAGAAGATCGCACAGACTGACTACAAGCAGCGGCACGGCAAAGTGGCAACAATGGAGCATTGGAAGATCTGCAAGAAATATCATTTGCCTGCAAGCCAGAACTGGTGGGATCATAAAATAGAGAAAGTCATAGAAAACGATAAAGTGAAACTGCTCTGGGACTTCAGAATTCAAACAGACAAGGACCTGCAACATAACACCCCTGATTTAACAATTGTCGAGAAGAAAGACAAAAAAGTCTGGATAATGGACGGGGCAGCGCCTGGAGACAGCAGAATAGACGAGAAAGAACTGGAGAAGATAACAAAACACAAAGACCTACAAATAAAAATAGAAAGACTATGGCAAAGGCAAGCAAGGGTTGTACCAATAGTAATAGGCGCCTTGGGTGCAATCCCCAAACAACTGGAGCACCACTTGAACACCATCACCGGCATTGACAAATTCGCCATTAGTCAATTGCGAAAGGCGGCCTTACTAGGAACTGCTTCCATCCTGAGACGAGATCTGTAATACCATCAAACATCCACATCTGCCTATCCCAGGTCCTTGGGAAGGACTCGATAGGTAGACAAAAATGCCAAATCCAGTCTGAACATCTGGCTGACTGTGCAATGATCAATAATAAATAATAATTAATAACAACAACAACAACTCAGTGGAACAGCTTGTCTCCAGAAATCTTGGGTGCTCCATCACTGGAGATTTTTAAGAAGACACTAGAGCTAGACCCGTGGTGGCGAACCTATGGCACACGTGCCACAGGTGGCACGCAGAGCCCTCTCTGTGGGCACGTGCGCCGTCGCCCCACTCCTGGGCCTTCAAGCTGGGTTTTATAAAACCTTTTTGCTTTAGACCTCCACCGCCGTGCACATAAAAAAAAGTTCAATCAACCAATCAATTAATTTCAACTTCTCGCGGGAAAAAAAAAGATCTTGCAAAGTTGGAATTGATTGATTGAACTTTTTAGTCCCACCCAGTCTGCGGTTACCACTGCAGCCACGCCCACCCCAACGAGCCACGCCCACCCAATGGGCCACGCCCACCCGGCACCCGACCATACGTAAGTGGGTTTTGGGTTGCAATTTGGGCACTGGGTCTCTAAAACGTTCGCCATCACTGAGCTAGACAATCACCTGTCTGAGGTGGTATAGGTTCTCCTCCTTGAGCTGACTCATATTTATGACGGTTGCAAAGTCCTGGGGTCACATGATCCCCTTTTGCGACCTGCTGACAAGCAAAGTTAAAGGGGGGGAAGCCGGATCTGTGTTACTAAATTAACAACTGCAGTCACTCACTTAATGACCGTATCAAGCAAAGTCGTAAAACAGGGCAAAAGCCACTTAACAAATGTCTCGCTTAGCAACGGCACTTTTGGGTTTAGTTGTGGTTGTAAGACAAGGAATACCTGTAGATGTTAGAGTTAATGTACCTAAATGATATTTTTATATCGCGTGGGGCTCCACATCTGCGTGCCTGGTATAACACAGGATATAAAATATTTTTGTGGCTTTTTCAATATCTGCCTTCCGGGCCCCTGCAGTTTTTATGGCAAGCTTTTTCGGAAGCGGGTTGTTATTGCCTGCTTCCGAGGGCTAAGAGAGATGGGCTGGCCCAAGGTCTCTCAGCTGGCTCCGTGCCTAAGGCAGGACTAGAACTCCCAACCGCCCGCGTACTAGCCTGGTGCCAACAAACGGGCTCTTTTCTTGTTATTGTTGCTTAACATAGATTAATTAGCTGCTTCAAACAAGTATCTTCCAGTATCTTGGCTTGCTGCCGGCTGCCGCGTCTTAAGTGAGTTTGATTTATATCCTGGCTTAAAAACATAACAACGGGTTTTGCTGGATCAGATGCCAGAATCTATTCTGGCTTGATCTTGGTTGGGTTTTGTTTTTTTGTTGTTGTTTTTTGCTGGATCAGATGCCAGAAACTATTCTGGCTTGATCTTGGTTGTTGTTTTTTGCCAATGATTCATTACTCAACTAGCTAACAGTGCTAGAATAGAGTGGGGTTTATCCCACTTACTTCTAAGGCTGATGATGTTCCCTAGTTGGGTCATGAAACGTCTGCAAGGAAACCACCCAGCTCAGAGAGCACCAAGGACCCCACAGTCCTCCTCCTCCTCCTCCTTCCTTCAAGCACTGATGATGTTACCTAGTTGGGTGATGAGACGTCTGCAAGGAAACCATCCAGCTCAGAGAGCACCAAAGATCCCACAGTCGTCGTCCTCCTCCTTCTCCTCCTCTCCACAAACCCCATTCCCTTCCTGCACTGATGAAGTTACCTGGTTGGGTCATGAAACGTCTGCAGGAAAACCACCCAGCTCAGAGAGCACCAAGGATCCCTCATTTCAACTCTGAGCTGCAAATATTCTCCTTTATTGGTATTCTGGCATAGGCACCATGCAACAGACAGCAATTTAATTCCAAGGGAAACATAACTTACCTGCTTGTTTTGTTGCACCTTTATTATTTTTACAAATAAAACAAGGTGAAGAACATATTCAACATCCCTTCCTCCTCCTATTTTTCCCCACAACAACAACCCTGTGAGGTGGGTTGGGCTGAGAGTGGTTGGCCCGGAATCACCCAACTGGCTTTCATGCCTAAGGCGGGACTAGAGCTCACTGTCTCCTGGTGATTGGCCCAGAGTCACCCAGCTGGCTTTCATGACTAAGGCAGGACTAGAACTCACCATCTCCCAGTGATTGGCCCAAAGTCACCCAGCTGGCTTTCATGCCTAAACTGGGACTAGAACTCACCGTCTCCTGGTGATTGGCCCAAAGTCACCCAGCTGGCTTTCATGCCTAAAGTGGGACTAGAATTCACTGTCTCCCGGTGATTGGTCCAAAGCCACCCAGCTGGCTTTCATGCCTAAACTGGGACTAGAACTCACTGTCTCCCAGTGATTGGCCCAAAGTCACCCAGCTGGCTTTCATGCCTAAAGTGGGACTAGAATTCACTGTCTCCTGGTGATTGGCCCAAAGCCACCCAGCTGGTTTTCATGCCTAAAGTGGGACTAGAACTCACCATCTCCCAGTGCTTGGCCCAAAGTCCCCCAGCCGGCTTTCAAGCCTAAGGTGAGACTAGAACTCACCGTCTCCCAGTGATTGGCCTTTGGATTTTGATTTTTTTTTTTTAAAAAAAATGTTCTTTGTCCAGAATTGACCTGGGTGTCTTCTTGCATATGCATTTTCTGTTCCCCTGTTTATATTTCCCTCTTTTGTGCTCTTCGAGTTATTGTCAGTGTGTATTCGGTGCTAGCTGTCTGCAACCTGGCCATCTAGCAAAAGACAAGTCATCACCCCAATCCAATATATTAGGAGCCAGGCAGGGGAAAAAAAAATTTGTAGCTCACTGTGAAAAGAAACTGCTTTTGAACTGCAGTTCCTGAAATAAAATTTGGGAAAGAGGCAATGTATTTTACTGCCGCTCAATATGCTACCTAACACGGGAGGATCTAACGCTAAATAATAAATAATGTACTTGATTGCAAATATAAAGAGTGAACTGCAAAGACCATCCACGGATATCGTTTTGTCAGATAAATTCAAGGAGGAAAACTATTATTTATTTATTTATTAATTCGGTTTATATACCGCCCTACTCCTAAAGGACTCAGGGCGGTTTACAAGGGAAAATTTAAAAACAATACAATATAAAATTAAAATTAAATTAAGTCTAGCCGCAAAAAATTAAAATCACAATTTAAAAACATTAAACCCCTCAGTCCAGACCAGATAACTCAAAGAGCCAGGTTTTTAGGATTTATTTATTATGGTGTTTATTATGGTTTTATCTTAATTTAATACTGTATCCTGTATACTATATTGTGCACATGGCTTTTCTATGCATATCTATAGAAGTCACGCAATTGCAGATATACAAACATAAGTTTAAATGAAGCAGCAGCATCTATCTATCTTTCATCCATCACATTGATTTGTGCTTTAAATTGTAAGCCGCCCTGAGTCTTCGGAGAAGGGCGGGATATAAATGGGATTAAAATAAAAATAAAAATAAACCATCTTTCTCTTTTATCAATCATCTTTCTTTTCTTTATCATCTTCCTTTTCTTTTTTCTTTTCTTTTTTCTTTGTCAATCATCTTTTTCTCTTTTATCATCTTTCTTCTATCTTTTTCATCAATCTTTCTTTTATCTATCAATCATCTTTCTTTTCTCTTTTCTTTATCAATCATCTTTCTCTTTTTCTTTATCATCACTTTTCTTTATCATCTTTTTCTCTTTCTTTTCTCTATCTATCTATCATATAAATTTAATAAATCAAAAACAATCAAAAAAATCTATCTATCTATCTATCTATCTATCATTTCTTTTCTCTCTCTCTCTCTCTCTCTGCTGATGCTTTATTTAAACTTATATTTGCATATCTGGGATTGCACGACCTCTGTGGATCCCATAAGCTAAATAAAATAAACAGGAGAGAAAACTCAAGGCCTGAACGGAACCTCCAAAGTTAGGCGCAGTCATGCCTAACCGGCGACGGGGGCGGGGGGGGGGGAAGGAAAGGCTGAAAGAACGGCTTTCATCCGGGTCTTTCAACCCTTCCGCCTCTCTCCTTCCCCTCCCTCCGCGGGGAAGAGCCAAGGCGGGGCGGGAAACAACGAGCAGCTCCGCCTACTCAGCCGGACCAATAATCCCCCCTGCCGCGCGCCCGCCCTGCCGCCCGCGCGCCTAAACCCCTCCCCCTCCGAGCGCTTGCCCAATCAAAACCGGAGAAGGGAGGGGGAGTGTGTGTGTGTGTGGGGGGGGCGTCCCTCGGCTTGAGCCGATTGGCTCCTCCCCGTTCCCAACGGCCGGAGGGCGCGGGGCGCCACCGGGTGGGAGGAGCCGCGCCGAGCCCCGCCTCTTCCCCCTTAGAGCGAGTCCCTAACAACCAGGCAGCGGGGACGGCGCGGCGCATGCGCACGTCGATTGCCCTGGGGGAAGCCGAGCGAGGGGCGCGCGGGGTTTGGGGGCTCCCTCGTCCTGCCGCCCCCCCTCCCCCCCGCATATTTCCTGCCCCCCCCTCGGGCTCCCCGCAGCCATGGAAACGCCCCCTGCAGGGAGCAGCAGCCAGGTGCCTGTGAGTAGGAGGGGGGAGCAGGTGGGGAGGGGGTCTGGGGGGGGTCCTTGGTCTCCAGCCCCCTCCCCCCGTTTTCCCTTAGCCCCCCCCCTTTGCCACTCAGGCGCTTCCCCTCCCCCCTTTGCAAAGACGCTTTGACACTGAACAAAATTTAAATCCCCCCCCCATTTGACTCTTTCCCCCTCCCTTTCCCTGGAAGAAGCCCCCCCTCCCCCAATTAATTGGGGTTTTAATTGGATTCTGATTGGGGTTTTTATTCAGTCAAGGTTAATGGAAATCATTTTAATTGTTTTTAATGTTTGTAATTGTATTGGTGTTTTTTTAAAAAAAGCAACCTTGTGAAACCCCCCCTGAGTCCTACGGGAGAAGGGCGGTATATAAGTTTTAATAATAATAATAATAATAATAATAATAATAATAATAATAATAATAATAATAATAATAATAATGATAATGATGACGATGATGATGATGCAGGGTCCCCCCACCCCCTTTGTGCAGTACCCCCCCTCCCCACAACAGGATATTGGATCTCCCGCCTGGAGGAGCCAAGAATGTTGGGACTTCAAAGCCCATCGTCCCCTGCCCCCCTGGCTGAGGTTGCCCATCATCCCCTGGCTTGGGGGAGGGAGGAGGAGGAGGAGGGCGCCAGGTTGGGGGAAGGCTGAAGTTGGTGCTTTGCACAGAGTCTGCGATTTTATTTATTTTTATGTATTTATTTAGGCAACTGGTATTGGTGCTCAAGGCGGCTTATAGCGATTAAAAAAACAACAACACCCTATAAAAAAAATACAAATAACCCAAAATAGATCTTGGAATGGAAAAAGACGGATTGATTCTATTCAGAACAAATACGGGACTAAAAAGTTTCAAATAGCATATGAATAATTTTTAACAATTATAGAAGTGTTATTATCATTACTTTAGTTTTGTTATAAGGGAGTTAAAGGGTGGAAGGTTTGTTAACGTTGTAATAGATATATTTAGCATATGTTTGCATAAGATTGCTATATGTAATACCCTGTATTCTGCTTTGGGAAGTCTGGGGGGGGGGGGGAAGGGGGGAGGGTTGATGGGGAGGGGGGGGTTTATTATTAAAAATTTTGTAAAACTTTTCAATAATAAAAAAAATACAAATAACCCAGAGGAAAAATAACATAATGTGTGATAACCCAGCACGCCTTTCAGATTCAACTGGAGGAAGTTTGCTAACTTTCCAAGGAGAAATCTTAACTCTTGGTGTTTACTGGCAGCGCCCGAGAGCGCCTCAAAAGCGCTTCCTGGAAGACCCCCCCCCCTTTCCCCCCCCCCCGTTGTTTTGAAGATTCACAGTACAGGTAGTCCTCGGCATTACGGCCACCGTGGAGACGCAGGTTTCTGTTGCCGAGTGAGGCATTTGTCAAGGGAGCTTTGCCCCCGTAAAAAAGACCCTGCTTCCCGCAGTTGTTAAGTGAATCGCTGCAGGTCTTAAGCGAGTAACACGGTCGCTAAACGAATCCGGCTTCCCCATTGACGTTGCTTGTCAGGAGGTCGCGAAAGGGGATCACGTGTGACCTGGGGACACCGCCACCGTCATGAATACGAGTCGGTTGCCAAGTGTCTGAAGTTTGAGCACGTGACCCATGGGGACGCTGCAACGGTCGTAAGTGCGAGAACTGGTTACAAGTGACTTTTTTTCCCCAGTGCAGTGATTCATTTAACAATGACGGCAAGGGAGGTGGTAAAATGGGACAAAACAGACTTCCCTCTCTTGCTTAGCCACATAAATGTTGGGCACGACTGTGGTCGTAAATCAAGGACTTGCCTGCGCCTTTACTAGATGAATGAATGTGTCCGGGGTCAAGCTGGGAGGCTGAACTGTCAGACGGTGTGTGGATGTGGAGCATGAGGATGTGTTGCCTAGCCCAGGTGTGAAAAATCAAATAAGAGTTGGAAGGGACCTTTTGAGGTCTTCTAGTCCAACCCCCTGCTCAAGCAGGAAACCCTCTACCATTTCAGACAAGTGACTGTCCAGGCTCTTCTTAAAGGCCTCCAGTGATGGAGCACCCAGAAATTCTGGTGGCCAGCTGTTCCACTGGTTCATTGTCCTCACCGTTAGGAAGTTTCTCCTTATTTCTAGGTTGCTTCTCTGCTTGATGAGTTTGTATTGTTTCTTCTCCTGCCTTCCAATGCTTTGGACAATAGTTTGACCCCCTCCTCCTCTTTGGGGCAGCCCCTCAGATACTGGAACGCTGCTATCATGTCCCCCCCTAGTCCTTTTTTTCATTCAACTGGACCTATCCAGTTCCTGCAACCAATAGAATAGGAATAGGAATTAGAATAGAATAAGGAATAGGAATGGGAATAGGAATAGGAATAGGAAGAGAAGAGAAGAGATGAGATACTGGATCTGGAATAGAATAGAACAGAATAGAATAGAGAATAGAATGGAACAGAATAGAATAGAATAGAATTAGAATAGAATAGATTAGAATTAGAATAGAATTAGAATTAGAATTAGAATTAGAATTAAAATTGGAATTGGAATAGGAATAGGAATAGGAATAGAATAGAATTAGAATAGAATTAGAATAGAATAGAATCTGGAAGGGACTTCGGAGGTCATCTAGTCCAGCCTCCTGTTCAAGCAGGAGAACCTATACCAGGCATGTCAAACTGGCGACGTCATGTGACATTGCGCAACGTATCGGGACGGTTTTGCCATTCCTGGCAATGGGGTGAGTGCGGCTTCCGTGTGACGCGTCCGGCCTATGGGGCCGGCAGTTTGAGACCCCTGTTCTATACCCATTCTTTGTATGTTTTAGCCTCCAGGCCCCTGATCATCTTGGTTGCTCTTCTCGGCACTCTTTGAAGTCTCAGACTGCAAATAATCGGTATGAATTTGTTCAGCTCGGTCAATAAAGGATCTTTCCGAACAGTTGTGACATTGAAGGTTGGCACATCTGGTGCTCCCTGGCTGATTTGGAGAGGGAAAATCTTAACCAGGAGACTGTGGTGGACTTGTGTGTCAGAAAGTTGTCTTCTGATCTAAACACACACACACAAACGCGCATCCCCCAAAGTTGGAATACAATGCTGCTATCAGCTTCTGCGTCCCGATCTTTTTTGCTCCTTTCCATTGTGGAAGCCGCCTTCTGTGTTGTGTGATAATGAGACAGATGTTCTGCATTTGCTCAAGTGCAGCTGCGTGTTGTTTTCCAAATTGCTTGATCAAAGGGCCCAATCTCTCCCTCGCTTTGCCTTTGCTCTGTGCTTACTGAAAGCATCGTGTTCACCGTGCCCCCTGATTTACATGTATACTTTTCAGATGTAATGAGATAAAAGGGGTTATGCAGGGGGTGCCAGTCGTTGTCTTCAGCTGTCAATATTCACAGTAGCTTTTCACTTTTTCTTTATTGAGCATTAATGGATGTTTATCACACACACCCAGTCTTCAAGGGTAGAAAATTCCACTTCACGCTCTAATGAACTCAGAAGTAATGATGATGATAACGATGATAATGATAACAATATTAGTAATAATTTTTATAATAATTTTAATTTTTTTAAGGAGATACCTGGTTGATACCTAGGATGCTGGCAGCAACCCGTGTCAGCCATTAAAGTTGGAAGGGACCTTGGAGGTCATCTAGTCCAAACCCCTGCACAAGCAGGAGACCCTATACAATTCCAGACAAATGGCTGTCCTGTCTCTTCTTAAAAAACTTCCAGTGTTGGAGCATTCACCGCTTCTGGAGGCAAGGAGTTCCACTGGTTAATTGTTCTCACTGTCAGGAAGTTTCTCCTTAGTTCCAGGTTGCTTCTCTCCATTCATTGCTTCTTGTCCTGCTTTCAGGGGCTTTGGAGAAGAGCTTGACTCCCTCTTCTTTGGGGCAGCCCCTGAGATACTGGAAGACTGCTATCCTGTCCCCCCTCGTCCTTCTCTTCATTAAACTGGACATCCCCAATTCCAGCAACCGTTCCTTATATGTTTTAGCCTCCGGTCCTCTAATCGCCTTTGTTGCTCTTCTCTGCCCTCTTTCCAGAGTCTCAACATCTTTTTTACATCCTGGTGACCAAAACTGGGTGCAGTATTCCAAGGGTGGCCTTACCAAGGCCTTGTAAAGTGGTATTAATACTTCACGTGAAGTATTGTGGTTACTTTAGAAACGGCGGATAGTCCTCCGCTTAGCGCCACAGCCGAGTCCAAAATTTCTGTGGCTGTTCTCTCCCCTCCCAAAGAGAAGCCGTACAGAGGCTCAAAAGTCCAGCAGAAGCCAAACGTAGGCCGAACAAACAAAAGCTGGTCTTCTTTACAGACAACTCTCTCCCAAGGTTTATATCAGACAGCCCGTTTGTAATTACCGGGCGATGTTCCAAGCTCCTTGGCAGACGGCCAGCAGCTTCAAAGCCCAGATGTAGGCAGACACGTTACAAATCTCAAAACGCCAAGAAATTGTTCACCACGCCTTTCCTGCGCAGCCACACCCCTTTTATACTCTGTAGGGTGTGGCCCTACGTGTTCTGTACCAGCCTGCTACCGGCCCTGCAGAAAAGGCAGGGACAACCCCTTTTACAAGAAGGCAAGAGGCTGGAATTACGCCTGCCAAATTTAATGATACAAAAACAAATAGAACAAGACACGAACCAAGAAACAGGAGCTTTTCAAGCGGTTGCCTTCAGCAAACCAGCCCTCCCACGCATTCCCCCTTTTATACAGTTCAGGGCGTGGCTTCTCTCTGCCTCCTTCTGAGGAGCCCCATTGCCTCCTCTGTTTACTCCTAATTGACTGCCTCCTGCGTCGGGCGTCCTTGAACAGGGCCAGCTGTGGGTCATCTTCATCCACGCTGTCAGGCTCACACAGCTGGGTCTGCGTCGTGACCAGGTGAGAGGGGCCGGCTGGGGGCTCTCATCAAGCTGTCCAACCCCCTCAGCAAGCTCTTCAACACCCCCCTCCTCCTCCTCCTCTGAGTCGTCCGACCCAACTGCCGAACCCACAGGCTGACCCTGAATCACAACACTACGTCTCCCGGCCACGTCTCTTGGGGCGTTGCAATAGGTGCTGCTGCTGCTGTTGATGACGTATCCTACGTCTTTCTCTTTGCACCCAACAGGGCTCCTCCTCGCTGCTGCCGGCCTCTGCTTGCTGTTCTGTTTCCTCCCTGTTTGGCTGGGGTCCATAGGCAGGTCAGCCACAGTCAGTTCTTGCTGACTCACCAGGGGAGTCGGCCCCTCCGGCACGTTTGCTCGGGTCAGCTTCCTCCTCCTCCATATCATCCTCCTCCTCCGAGTCAGCATGCGAAGATAAAGCACCCTCCGGGGGTCGGGGTCACAACAGTGGCTGAGTGAGACATTTGTGAACTCTGGTCCCTTTACGACTTCTGGGACTTCAACTCCCAGAATTCCTGAGCCCAAATGGGGAACTGTAGTCCCTTATGACTCATGGACTTCAACTCCCAGAATTCTTGAGCCAGCATGTTTGGTCCTTGAACTTACAACTGACATGGCATCCCCGTGGTCATGTGACCAGAATTCGGTGCTTGGGGGTCATGTGGTCACCCTTTGCAAACTTCCCAAGTGGCCTCTTGACAAGCCTTGGGGAAAGCTGGATTCACTTAACGGCCATATGACTCCGCTTAACAACTGCCGCGATTGGCTTTGCTGGCTAAAAAGGCAAAAATGAGTCATTTGCTAAGTGAGTTTCGACCCCAGTTACGCAACTTTTCTCGCCAGGGCCGTTCAGGGAATCGCTGCAGGTGTTAAATTAGTCACGGGTCGTTAAGTGAACGCGGGCTTCCCCCCCTTGACTTTGCTTGTCAGAAGGTCACGAAAGGGGATTGTCTGACACACACATGCACGCACACACACACACAAAACACACGGGATACTGCGACCATCGTAAAGACAAGTCAGTTGTCAAGCATCCAAATGTAAATCGCATGATCGGGGGAATGCAGCGACGGTCGTAAGTATGAAAAATAGTCCTAAGTCACTATCTTCCATTCCCTTGTAACTAAACGAGCTGTTGTAAGTCGAGGGCAACCTGTACTGTTTTATGCTTCAACTATTCAGTTACCTTGAAAATGGATAAAATCGACATCGATGCACGAGTCCAGTATTTAGCAATCATTTTTCCCCCTGCGGGGTGTGTGTGTGTGTGTGTGTGCGCGTGTGTGTGAGAAAGAGAGAGATGAGAAAGGGGGAGAGAGAGAGATGAGAAAAAGGAAGAGAAAGAGGAAGAGAGAGAGAGAGAAAGAGATGGGAAAGAGGGAGAGAGAGATGAGAGGAAGAGAGAGAAAGATGACAAAGAGAGGGAGAGAGATGAGAAAGATGAGAAAGAGAGAGAGATGAGAAAAAGGAAGAGAGAAAGATGAGAGAGGAAGAGAGAAAGAGATGAGAAAGGGAGAGGGATGACAGGGAGAGAGAGAGAAAGAGGGAAAGAGATGAGAAAGGGAGAGAGGGAGAAAGATGACGGAGAGGGAGAGAGAAAGAGGAAGAGAAAGATGAGAAAG
Source organism: Vipera latastei (assembly GCA_024294585.1). Classification (NCBI taxonomy): domain Eukaryota; kingdom Metazoa; phylum Chordata; class Lepidosauria; order Squamata; family Viperidae; genus Vipera; species Vipera latastei. Next base: position 78,971,137 of record CM044360.1, on the reverse strand, counting down.
GGAGAAAGATGACAGGGAGAGGGAGAGAGAAAGGGAGAGAGAAAGATGAGAAAGACAGATGAGAGAGAGATGAGAGAGAGAGAGAGATGAGAAAAAGGAAGAGGAAGAGAGAAAGAGATGGGAAAGATGGAGAGAGAGATGAGAAAGGGAGAGAGATGAGAAAGGGAGAGAGAGAAAGATGACAAAGAGAGAGGGAGAGAGAGAGGGAGAGAGAGATGAGAAAGAGAGATGAGAAAACGGAAGAGAGAAAGATGAGAGGAAGAGAGAAAGAGATGAGAAAGGGAGAAAGAGATGAGAGAGAGATGAGAGAGAGAGAGAGAGAGATTTCTGTGCATATCATCCCCAACAAAAGGTGACATTTGGTGTGTTCAGTTAAGCGTGAGGTTTTCCTACCTGTGTGTGTCGGGGTATAACGTGATGCGATAATTTGTGAAAGGTGTCGAGATGAAGCGGACTCAATCTCACGAACGGTCCTCGTCTTTGTGACAGCAGAAGAGAAACAGGCCCCTGCAGCCCTGCCGGCCTTGCCACGTTCTTGTGTCCACGCTTCACACATATTTCTGGTGCGGGACGTTGTGGCGGGGGCTGCAAAACGAGTCTCCAGAGGTGGCCGGGCTGCAAAACGAATCTTTTTCCGGCCTCGCATCAATCGTGTCAAAAGGACCCTACAGGCAGTCCTCAACTCATAACCGTAGTTGCCAAACCCAATTCAGGTCGTAAGTCGAGGACTAGCTGTCTCTCCTTTTGACACAAGGGTCGGTAGAGGCAGGAAGAGACTCGTGAGTTGTGGTGGTTGTAAAATGGATCACCACACGACCGATCCAATTGTACGACTTTGGTTTTTTTTTTTTTGCAGTGGTCATTAAGAGAACGCCGCAGTTGGGAAGCAAACCATGGTTTGCTACGGGGTGGTTTTTTTTTCTCCTGGAAACCAGCGTTTACGTCGTAACTTGCGATCATGTGACCTTGGGTTGTTGAAAATGGCTGCAATTGCAGAGACTTCGCTAGAGGCCCAAAATGCGATCAAGTGACTGCAAGGTGGCACTGTCAGAAGTTAGAAATGGGGTCATAAGTGAGAGCCAGTTTGGAGACGGTGAGTTCTAGTCCTGCCTCAAGTCAGGAAAGCCGGCTAGGTGACTTTGGGCCAGTCACCAGGAGACGGTGAGTTCTAGTCCTGCCTCAAGTCAGGAAAGCCGGCTGGGTGACTTTGGGCCGGTCACCAGGAGACGGTGAGTTCTAGTCCTGCCTCAAGTCAGGAAAGCCGGCTGGGTGACTTTGGGCCGGTCACCAGGAGACGGTGAGTTCTAGTCCTGCCTCAAGTCAGGAAAGCTGGATGGTTAAGTTTGTGTCAGTCACCAGGAGACACATGCATAGGAGATAGAAGATGATAGATAGATAGATAGATAGATAGATAGATAGATAGATAGATAGATAGATAGATAGATAGACAGACAGACAGACAGACAGACAGATAGATAGATAGAGATAGACAGACAGACAAAAGACATATGTGTTTAACCCAAGCATGTTTAAACTCGGTTGCGTCCGTCAGTCGAGGACGGGCCGAAAGCTGTCCCTCCCCGAGTTAATTTCCGGAGGGTTTTTGTGTGTTTCAGCCGATTGTGACGACGCCTCCGCAACGCCCCGGAGTGAAAGGGGAGCTCCTCAGCCAAAGCAGCAGCGGGACGCAGCTTTCCAACGCCAGCGGGCTGTCTTTGGGAGAGGCCATTAGGCGCCGGTGCCTGATGGATCAGGTGAGCACAAGGACCCCCCTCAGCGCCTCCTTCCCCCGGCCTTCGGTCGGTCGGGATATCCACGTAGCGACACAAAAGTTCGGAAAAAACCTCTTGCAGGGTTGGATAGAAGTGACAGATCCTTCTTTGGCTTGCAACCGGGACCGTTTTGTGGCCGTCCAAAGTTACGGTGCCCCTGAAAAATGTGACCTACGACCACTTTTCACACTTAACGACCGTGGCAGCCTCCCCCCTTGGCCCTACGAGCAAAACTCAACGGTCGGGAACTGACCAAAGAGAGAAGCAACCTGGAATTAAGGAGAAACTTCCTGACGGTGAGGGCAATTCACCAGTGGAACAGCTGGCCACCAGAAGTCGTGGGCGCTCCAACACTGGAGGTTTTTTTTTAAAAAGAGATTGGACAGTCGCTTGTCTGATATAGTATAGGTTCTCCTGCTTGAGCGGGGGGGCTGGACTAGAAGACCTCTAAGGTCCCTTCCAACTCCTATTCTATTCTATTCTATTCTATTCTATTCTATTCTATTCTATTCTATTCTATTCTATTCTATTCTATTCTATTCTATTCTATTCTATATAGGTTCTCCTGCTTGAGCAGAGGGCTGGACTAGAGGACCTCCAGGGTCCCTTCCCGCTATTCTGTTCTGTTCTGTTCTGTTCTGTTCTGTTCTGTTCTATTTTCTATTCACGCCTGGCAACTGTTTCATATTTAAGAAGGTTGCAGCGTCCCGGGGGTGTGTGTCATGTGATCCCCTTTTGCGACCTTCTGACAAGCAAAGCCAACGGGGGGGGGGGGGTTAGCCAGATTCACTTCACGACCGCCTGACCCACATAACGGCAGCCGCGATTCGCTGAAGAACTGCATCAAGAAAGTTCGTAAAGTGGGTCGAAACTCACTTAACAAATGTCTCCCTCAGCGAGAAAAAAAAATCCGGGCTCACTTGTGGTCTTAAGTAGGAGGACTACTTGCATATATCAAGGGCTGAATTTTTTTTTCTCCTTCTCCTCCTCCTCCTCCTCCTCCTCCTCCTCCTCCTCCTCCTCCTCCTCCTCCTCCTCCTCCTCCCTTCAGGACGCAGAGTTGTGGTTTCGTCCTTGTGCGGAAACCGATGTCAGCAACCTGACGGGATGGAGGCTCGGCCAGACCCCCGGGGGGTACAACGCAACAGAATTTCCGACTATGGAGGAAGGCTTGGTCACTCCCACCGTGAATCCCAGGAGACCACCAGCCTCTGGAATGACCCACTCCCCCATCCTGGGTAAGTTTACCTCCTCCCTCCCCCTTTTTAATTTTTTTATTTTTTAAAATAGCATCAACGGAAGTTGGTTTGTAGATGTCAGAAACGAAGCAGAGCGCCCTCCGAGCAGGGCTTCTCAACCTCCTTGGCCACTTTTAAGACCTGTGGACTTCAACTCCCAGAATTCTCCAGCCAGACAGGTTGGCTGGGGAATGCTGGGAGTTGAAGACCGTCCACGTTAAGGCATGCTGGCTGAGGGATTCCGTCCGTTCCCTCTGGAAAGCATGCTGGCTTGGAGAGTCTGGAAGTTGAAATCCACCACTATGAAAGCACGCCGGCTGGGGGATTCTGGGAGTTGAAGTCTGTCCAATTTGAAAGCCTGCCAGCTGGGGGATTCTGGGAGTTGAATTCCATCCATCTTAAAGGATGACGACTAGGCAAGTCTGGGAGTGAAAGTCCACTGTAAAACGTGATGGCTGGGGGATTCTGGGAGTTGAAGCCCGTCCCTTTTAAAGCCTGCCGGCTGGGGAATTCTGAGCATGGAAATCCATACATCTCAAAGCCTGCTGGCTGGGGGATTCTGGGAGTTGAAGTCTGTCCATTTGAAAGCCTGCCGGCTGGGGTTTCTGGGACTTGAATTCTGTCCATCTTAAAGGATGACGACTAGGCAAGTCTGGGAGTTAAAGTCCATAGTAAAACACGCTGGCTGGGAATGCTGGGAGTCGAAGACCGTCCACGTTAAGGCACGCCAGCCGAGGGATTCTGGGAATTGAATTCCATCCATCTCAAAGCCTGCCGGCTGGGGGATTCTGGCAGTTGAATTCCATCCACCTTAAGGGATGACGACTAGGCAAGTCTGGGAGTCAAAAGTCCATCGCAAAGCAAGATGGCTGGGGGATTCTGGGAGTTGACGTCCGTCCTTTTTAAAGCCTGCCGGCTGGGGGATTCTGGGAATGGAAATCCATCCATCTCAAAGCCTGCCGGCTGGGGGATTCCGGCAGTTCAAGCCCAGACGGTCTTCAAGGAGCGACTTCGGATGTGAGGCTGCGTTCCTCCTTCGGGTCCAGTCTCCTGCAAGGCAATTCCGAAGCACACACACACACACACACACACACACACACACACACGTCGCCGCTCCATCTTTCCTGCCCACCTCCTCTAAAATGCCGAGGACCCTGCGGGCCCGTCCGGCCTTCCCTTTCCCCCCCCCCCCTCTCCGGTGGCCTAATAAAGAGACGGCGAAACACTTTTGCCGGCTCCAAAGGAAATCATCTCCTGGCACTCCTTCCACCCTCCGTTGGCTTTCGCCGCCGCCTTTGTGTGCCGGCGGCGAGATGGGCCAGCAAATCCGAGGGCGGGGTTGTCATGGGAAACGGAGGGAGGGGATTGATTGATTGTCAGCAGAGAGGAACCCAGAGCCTTGAAATCTTCCCGAAGCCGGCCTCTCTGGCTCCAAAGGTGAAATGATGTAATGTTGACAAGGGTGCCAGCGGGGGTTTAATTTTTTATTTTATTCCCCTACCCCACCCCCAGCAGCTGTGACTCTGCTGGCATGCTGACATGGCAGTGAGATGGTGCTCTCTGAGCCGGGCGGTTCTCTTTGCAGATGTTGCATTACCCAAACTAGCATCCTCGGCGCTAATAAGGGCTTTCCAGTGAGGCCACCTGGTCTACCCCATATATGGGACGGAGCATACTGCTTCAGCGCTAGGAGGGAGGGGGGTTTGGGGAGAGGGCGCTGAGGAGGGGGAGAGGAGGAGGAGGAGGAGGAAGACAGTGGGGTCCTTGGTGCTCTCTGAGCTGGGTGGTTTCCTTGCAGACGTTTCATGAGCCAACTAGGGAACGTCATCAGGGCTAGAAGGGAGGCGGATTGGAGGAGGAGGAGGAGGAGGAGGAAGAGGAGGAGGAAGATGAAGAGGAGGAGGAGGCTGACTGTGGGGTCCTTGGTGCTCTCTGAGCTGGGTGGTTTCCTTGCGGACGTTTCATGAGCCAACTAGGGAACGTCATCAGGGCTAGAAGGGAGGCGCATTGGAGGAGGAGGAGGAGGAGGAGGAAGATGAAGAGGAGGAGGAGGCTGACTGTGGGGTCCTTGGTGCCCTCTGAGCTGGGTGGTTTTCTTCCAGACGTTTCACGGCCCAACTAGGGAACATCATCAGTGCTAGTTTGGTAATGAAATGTCTGCAAGGAAAGCATCAAAGGACCCCACAGTCCTTTTCCTCCTCCTCCTCCTCCTCCTCCTCCTCCTCCTCCTCCTCCTCCTCCTCCTCCTCCTCCTCCTCCTCCTCCTCCTCTTTCTCTCTGCAAACATCACTCCCTTCTAGCAGTGATGAAGTTACCTAGTTTGGGTCATGAAACATCTGCAAGAAAACCACCAAGCTCAGAAGGCACCAAAGACCCCACAGTCCTCCCCCTCCCCCTCCCCCTCCCCCTCCTCCTCCTCCTCCTCCTCCTCCTCCAAGCACTGATGATGTTACCTCGTCAGAACATAAAACATCTGCAAGAAAAGACCCTAAACACCCTGTTCCCTTCTGGCCCTGAGGACGTTGCCTAGTTGGATCATGAAATGTCTGCAAGAAAAACAACCAAGCTCAGAGAGCACCAAGGACCCCACAGTCCTCCTCCTCTTCCTCTTCCTCCTCCCCCCTTCTAGCACTGATGATATGTCACCCAGTTGGGTCATGAAACATCTGCAAGGAAACAACCCAGCTCAGAGCCCCCCCTCATTTCAATCCTGAGCAAAAATATTCCCTTTTATTGGTATGGATGTGTTACGATAGGCTAGTCCAGTTTGAGCAAGGAAAACCGGAAGAAATTGCTGAGCGGTTGGTTGGATAAATTTTTTTTTGGGGGGAAAGCATGTTGATGAAAAAAAAGGCAGCTCGTGTTGATTAAAATGAGTCAGGCCGGACCGATCTTTATTAAAACAGATTTACAGGTAGCCCTCGACTTACAGCCATCTGCAGGGATCGTGTGACCCATTTTGCGGCCTTTTGACAAGCAAAGTCAATGGACAAGCCAGAATCCCACAACCTTGGGACTAACCCAACCACCGCAATGATTTCCCTTAACAACTTCGGCAAGCAAGGTCATAAAATGGGGAGAATTCACGTCTCGCTTAGCCACGGGAATTTTGGGCTCCCTTGTGGTCGTAAATCGAGCACTGCCTGTAGTAATTGAATAGTTTGGATGTGTGTGTGTGTGTGTGTGTGTGCGTGCGCGCGTGTGTGTGGAAAATTCTAGGAGTCGAAGCCCACTCATCTTAAAGCTGCTAAGATTGAGGACCACTGCTGTAAGCAATAAAATCAAATATCGAGGTAGTATGTGAAACCCTATTGATAGGCGTGGGATGACGTTTAAAGCACAATTTGCTCTGATTTCATTAAAACAATGCTTTCCTTTAAGTCTCCGCTTAGAATAGAATAGAATAGAATAGAATGGAATGGAATGGAATGGAATGGAATAGGAATAGAATAGAATAGAATAGAATAGAATAGAATAGAATAGAATATAGAATAGAATATAGAATAGAATAGAATAGAATAGAACAGAACAGAATAGAATAGAATAGAATAGAATAGAATAGAATAGAAATGAAGAATAGAAATAGAAATAAGAATAGAAATAGAAAGAATTAAAATTAGAATAGAATAGAAACAGAAAGAATAGAATAGAAATGAAGAATAGAAAGAAATAAGAATAGAATAGAAATAGAAATAAGAATCAAAATAAGAATAGAATCAAATAGAATAGAAGAATAAAAATAGAATAGAATAGAAATAGGAATAGAATAGAATAGAAATGAAGAATAGAAATGGAAATTAGAATAGAATAGAATACAATAGAATAGAATAGAGGCTGGAAGGGGCCTTGGAGGTCTTCTAGTCCAACCCCCTGCCCAGGCAGGAGATCCTATACCCTTTCAGACAGGTGGCTGTCCAGTCTCTTCTTAAAAACCTCCAGGGATGGAGCGTCCACAATTTCTGGTGGCAAGCAGTTCCACTGGTTCATTGTCCTCGCCGTCAGGAGGTTTCTCCTTAATTCCAGGTTGCTTCTCTCTTCAGTCAGTTTCCAACCATTGTTTCTCCCCCTTAGCTCTGGTGCTTTGGAGAATAACCTGACCCCCTCCTCTTCTTTGCGGCAGCCCCCCAGATACTGGAAGGCTGCTCTCATGTCTCCCCTGTTTCGTCTTTAATTTTAATTCACATACGCTTCAGTGCTCACCCTTCAAGAGCCTCCTGTTTCTCAAGAAAACACTGTGCTTTCAAGAACCCTTTCAGTCTCCTGGGTTTCCAAGCATCTTGTAAAAAAAATTTAAAAAATAAAATCAGCAGGCCAGGCTTTGGAAAAAGGCAGTTGGAGAAGCCCCCTCAATCAAAAAGCTTTCGCTGCCGATGGGAGACGGGCTAAGGAGTCGGTGAGTCACGGCGCTTCTGCCTAGTAACCAGCGGCTTAGCATGTTGGCAGGAAAAGCAAGGCAGGCATGCCGGCAGAAGCCACCTACATGCTCCCCTGCGTATGTGACAGGCTGGTTCTTCAACACAGGAAGTTGAACATGTATGAAATCCGGCTGGCTCGTCTTAAAACGGAGTCTCAAGCGGACCAGACAGAACAAGGGTCTTCGAACGTGGCCCTTGGATGACTGGTGGACTTCAACTCCCAGAATTCCGCGTGCCTGGCTGAGGAATTCTGGGAGTTGAAGTCCACCCATCATCCAAGGGCCAAGTTCGAAGACCCCTGTTTTAAAGCATCCTGGCTAAGGAATTCTGAAGTCTACAAGTCATCCAAGGGCCAAGTTTGAAGACCCCCGAGATAGAACGAAGAAGAACATTTCCAGATTCCTTTGCGAATTGGACCGAGGAAGAGAGAAGCAACCTAGAACTAAGGAGAAATTTCTTGGCAGTTAGAACAATTAACCAGTGGAACCACCTGACTCCAGAAGCTGTGGATGCTCCAACACTGGAAGTTTTTAAGAAGAGACTGGACAGCCATTTGTCCGAAATGGTATATAGGGTTTCCTGCCTGAGCAGGGGGCTGGACTAAATGACCTTCAAGGTCCCTTCCAACTTCAACTACTTCTTCTTCTTCTTCTTCTTCTTCTTCTTCTTCTTCTTCTTCTTCTTCTTCTTCTTCTTCTTCTTCTTCTTCTTCTTCTTCTTCTTCTACTTCTTCTTCTTCTTCTTCTTCTACTACTACTACTTCTTCTACTACTTCTACTACTACTACTTCTACTACGACTACTACTACTTATTATTATTTATTTATTTATTTATTTATTTATTTATTTATTTATTTATTTATTATTTAGATTTATATACCGCCCCTCTCCCAAGGGACTAGGGGCGGTGTACAGGGCAATTAAAACACTATGAAACAACACATAATATACAAAAATTAAAATGAAATTAAACCGACTAGCCCTAAACAATAAAACACATTCTAAAATTTAAAATATTTTAAAATTTAAGATCTAAAATCCCAGTCCCTCAGTCCAGGCCGGCAAGTTCAAATAGCCAATATTATTATTATTATTATTATTATTATTATTATTATTATTATTATTATTATTATCATTATTATCATTATTATCATTATTATTATTATTATTTAAAGGTAAAAGTTCCCCCGCACATGCATGCTAGTCGTTTCCGACTCTAGGGGCCGGTGCTCATCTCCGTTTCAAAGCTGAAGAGCCAGCGCTTGTCCGAGGACTTCTCCGTGGTCATGTGGCCGGCATGACTAGACGCCAAAGGCGCACGGAGCGCTGTTACCTTCCCACCGGAGCGGTCCCTATTTTTCTACTTGCATTTTTACATGCTTTCGAACTGCTAGGTTGGCAGAAGCTGGGACGAGTAACAGGCGCTCACTTTGCTACGCGGCACTCGGGATTCGACCCGCCAAACTGCCGACCTTCTGATCGACAAGCTCAGCGTCCTAACCCACTGAGCCACTGCATCCCTTTTATTATAATAATAATAATAATAATAATAATAATAATAATAATATAATAATAATTGTTGTTGTTATTATTATTATTATTCTTAAATTGGCCAGTGCCTGCAATCTGGATTTCCCCCCCCCCCCCTATTCACCAAACATAATTTCTAGATTGCTGATTCTATATACAGGTGCGCCCCACCTGTGACCATTTGAGGTTGCAACATCACTGAAAAAAGCAACATGACTTCTTTTTCCCACTTAACGACCGTTGCGGCATCGCCACGGATCACGTGATCAGAATCGGGATGCTTGGCAACAGGGTCATATGTATGACGGTCGCGGCGTCCTGGGGGGTCGCGCGATTTCCCCTCCCCCCCTTTGGCGAACCTTCTGATGAGCAAAATCAGTGTGGGGGGGGAGCCAGGTTCACATAATGACCGGGTTACTAAATTAACCCCGGCTGTGATTCGCTTAAGAACGGTGGCAAGAACTCTGATCCGCACCTGCGACCTACGGAGAGGCAAAACCAGATTCCACTTAACAACTGCAGCGATCCGTTGAACACTCCACTGAAACGAATGGTTGTGAGGAATGAATGAAAGGACATAAAATGGGGCAGGATTCACTGAACGACGTTTGGGCTGAATTGCGGCCTTAAGTCGAGGACTACCTGTACGTGTCCCCGGACCTGAGGAGGATGAAAGCCACAGGTGTGCCAGCTTGAAGAGCTGCGGTAGCAAAGGCAATCCCGAAAGTTGCGGAAAGGGACCTGTGGAAAGTAGAATATAATGGAGCCGGAAGGGACCTTGGAGGTCTTCTAGTCCAGCCCCCTGCTCAAGCAGGAGAGCCTATATACCATTTCAGAGAAGTAGCTCCAGTAGTCCTTGACTTACAGCCATTCGTTTAGTGACCGTTCGAAGTTACAACAGCACTTAAAAGAGGGACTTACGATCCTTTTTCACACTTACAACTGTTGCATTTCTCACTTAGCAGTGTAAATTTGGGGCTCGTAAATTGTGGTCGTAAGTCGAGGACCACCTGTATTTACGACGCTTGCAGTCTCCAGGGGTCACGGGATGGCCGTTAGCCACCTTTCCAGCCGGCTTCCAACAAGCCAAGTCAATCGGGGGAGCCAGATTCACCTAACGACGGCGTGATCCTCTTAACAACTGCAGTGATTTGCTTAACAACTGTTGGAAAAAAAGGCCGTAAAATTGGGCAGGGCTCACGTGACAACTGTCTTGCTCAGCCCTGGAAATTCTGATCCCAGTTGCGCTCGTAAGTTGAGGACTACCTGTCCAGCCGCCGTCCCGCCGTCCCAGAGGAGCATTCTTCGAGGACGGCCTGCACGCCGGCCGTTAACGCACGTCGCCGATTTCTCATCCGGCCCAAACTTAATTAGTTTTTTTAATCAGAATGTCATGGAGGACTTCATCAAATGCTTTGCAGAGTCAGAGGTTGGCCCTGCTCTGGGAAGGAAGATGCCTAATCAAAAGCGAAGTAATCATGGGGAGGTCTGCTTCGTGATAAATTAACGGTGACTCTTAATAACCGCCGTGTGAGCGGGCATCGCCAACAGATAGGCCGTTTCTTCTCCTGGCAGACTCTTGTGCAACAGCAAAGGAGAAGGGTGTGTGTGTGTGTGTGTGACATTTCAGTGGAAGGGGTGACAAAGCAAAGATGGACAGGATAGGATATAGAGAATAGGAATAGGAATAAGAATAGAATAGAATATAGAATGGAATGGAATGGAATGGAATATGGAATGGAATGGAATGGAATAGAATAATATGGAACAGAATGGAATGGCATAGAATAGAATAGAATGGAATGGCATAGAATAATATGGAATAGAATAATATGGAATAGAATAATATGGAACAGAATAATATGGAACAGAATGGAATGGCATAGAATGGAATGGAATGGAATGGAATAGAATAATATGGAATAGAATAATATGGAATAGAATTAGAATAGGAAGAGAATAGAACAGAATAATATGGAACAGAATGGAATGGCATAGAATAGAATGGAATGGCATAGAATAATATGGAATAGAATTAGAATAGGAATAGAATAGAATAGAATAATATGGAACAGAATGGAATGGAATTAGAATAGGGTTATAGTAGAATAGAATGGAATAGAATAGAATAGAATAGAATAGAATAGAATACCGGTAATATAGAATTAGAATAGAATAGAATAGAATAGAATAGAATAGAATAGAATAGAATAGAATAGAATAGAATAGAATAGAATAGAATAGAATAATACGGAATAGAATAGAATGGAATATGGAATAGAATAGAATAGCATAGAAAGTAGAAAAAAGAATAAAACAGAATATAGAGAATAGAATGCAGTAGAATAGCATGGCTGGCTGGAGAATTCTGGGAACTGAAGTCCACGCATCCGAAAGCGGCCAAGGTTTCAGAAAGCCGGACTGCCAGTTGCTGACAGATTTCCTTTGAAATGCATCCTTTTTACGCTTCCAAGAAATGCAGGCTTGGACAACCTTGGACCATCAGGAATTTGGTGAATATCCCAAAACTGCCTAGTTGAGGAAGAGCAAGAGCTGAGAAGAGCCTTGGGTCCAGGAAAGCTCCAGCGTGACCTTTTGGAACCTGTGGGCTTATTTCATTTTATTTTATTTTATTTTATTTTATTTTATTTTATTTTATTTTATTTTATTTTATTTTATTTAGTCGTAGCGCCCACCAAAATCAGGCCGGGTAGCTGAAGAATTAAAATAGATTGAAGTTTGTGCTCCAGGCCCCGAACGGTTGTAAGCTAACATGTGCAAAAGCCTTCAATCTAAAGCATGACTAAGGGAGTTAATTTTAGATTATATAACACAGAGACATTTTAGAGGTTTTTTGTGCTGTTGTTGTTTTTAAAGGAGATCCTGAAAACGATATCCCCACCTACGGTCCTGATGCTTTGCATTCTGACTTCTTCCAGAAGCTTCTTGCCTCAGTTTATCTTTAGCATCGTGTTTCAATAGGGTTGATAGCTGCGGTCATTGGACGGTTTCAGCGGCCTTTCCCATCTGGGCTACGTAGTACGGCTTACATTCGTTTAGCGACCGGTCGAACTTAACACCGGGGGAAAAAAAGGGACGTAGGACCCTTTTTCCAGCCTTGCCACCATTGCAGCCTCCCCGGGGGGGTCACGGGATCGAGATCCTGACGCTGGGCCACTGACCCGCACTTAACGATGGTCGCCGTGTCCCGGGCTCAGGCGATTCCCCTTTTGCTGCGGCCTTCCGACCGGCAAAGTCAACGGGGGGGGGGGGAGTCAGCTTCGCTTTAACGACCATGTTCCTAACCTAGCACCCGCAGCGGTTCGCTTCGCAACCGTGGCGGGAGAGGTCGTAGACTGAGGCCAAACTCACTTAAGAAACGTCTCGCTGAAGAGCGGAGATTTGGGGCTCAATTTGGGGGTGCCGCAAGGGTTGCAAGCGTGAAAAACGGTCCCCTTTTTTGCGGTGATGTCATTTTGAGCGGTCACTAAGCGAGCCGCCGTTCGTTGAGGACCAGCTGCCTAGGTTGCGTTGATTAGCGAGGTGGGCCGTTTTTCATTTTGCGTTTGTGTTGGTTTGCAGGGATTGCAGACAGCCGGCTTTCTCCCAACCTCCTGCTGCTGGCGACCAACGCCACAGCACAAGGCCAGACTTTCTACAATGAGACCGTCTTTCAGCAAACCGGGTTGGATTTTGCCCCATTGAGGTAAGGCTCAGCCTCCCCTTTTGCTCACGGCCCTTATTTTCCGACCCGGTTTAATCCTGGCTAAGTTTAAATCCTTTCTTGGTTGTGTAGAAAAAGTCATCACCTTTGACTTAACGATAGAAGAGGAGGTTTGCAGCTGAGGGTTGAAAGGAGGGGTCCCTGGTGGTCTCTGAGCTGGGTGGCTTCCTTGCAGACGTCTCATGACCCAGCTGGGCAACATCATCAGGGCTGGAAGGGGGTGGGGAAGAGGAGGAGGAGGAGGAAGACTGGGGGGTCCCTGGTGCTCTCTGAGCTGGGTGGCTTCCTTGCAGACGTCTCATGACCCAACTAGGGAACATCATCAGGGCTGGAAGGGGGTGGGGAAGAGGAGGAGGAAGAGGAGGAGGAAGACTGGGGGTCCCTGGTGCTGTCTGAGCTGGGTGGCTTCCTTGCAGACGTCTCATGACCCAACTAAGGAACATCAGGGCTGGAAGGGGGTGGGGGAGAAGAGGAGGAGGAAGAGGAGAAAGACTGGGGGGGGGGTGTCCCTGGTGCTCTCTGAGCTTGTTGTTTCCTTGCAGACGTCTCATGACCCAGCTAGGCAACATCATCAGGGCTGGAAGGGGGTGGGGAAGAAGAGGAGGAGGAGGAAGACTGGGGGGGTCCCTGGTGCTGTCTGAGCTGGGTGGCTTCCTTGCAGACGTCTCATGACCCAGCTGGGCAACATCATCAGGGCTGGAAGGGGGTGGGGAAGAGGAGGAGGAGGAGGAGGAGGACAACGACTATGGGGTCTTTGGTGCTCTCTGAGCTGGGTGGTTTTCTTGCAGACGTTTCATGACCCAACTAGGGAACATCATCAGTGCTAGAAGGGAGAGGGGTTTGGGAATGAGAGGAGGAGGAGGAGGAGGAGGAGGATGACTGTGGGGTCCTTAGTGCTCTCTGAGCTGGGTGGTTTTCTTGCAAACGTTTCCTGACCCAACCAGGTAACATCATCCAGGCTGGAAGAGAGTGGGGTTTGCTCTCTCTGTTTATATACAGTGGCTGTCAGTGTTTGTGGAACCGCTAAGGAACTATCAAGGACACTCTCAAGAATATTGACCGGGCAAGCCACTGTATATAAAGAGGGAGCAACCCCTCCTCCTTTCTAGCATTGATGATGTTACTTAGTTGGGTCATGAGACGTCTGCAAGAAAACAAAGTCCAGAGATCACCAAGGACCTCACAGTTCTCTTCCTCCCTTCCTCCCTTCTAGTTACTCACGATGTTCCCTAGTTGGGTCATGAAATGTCTGCAAGGAAGCCACCCAGCTCAGAGAGCACTAGGGACCCCACAGTCGTCGTCCTCCTCCTCCTCCTTCCCCATCCTCTCATTCCCAAACCCCCCTCCCTTCTAGCACTGATGATGTTCCCTAGTTGGGTCATGAAACGTCTGCAAGAAAAACCACCCAGCTCAGAGAGCACCCAGGACCCCCTCAACCTAAACGGTGTAGTCCTGGGGCCCAGAAATGATCCCTTTCGATCTGTTCGACTGTAAGACCGGATCTTTTTTTCCTCCTTCCATTTCAGAGCCACTCCAGATGTTTCAGCCGCAGCTGCCGAGAGACCTTCGGCACGTTTGCAGATCGGCGAAGCCGTGCAATTGGCAGCCCAAGAGGTTGGCCCAGAATCCTCCAGGGACGCCTCCCTCTCCCAGCATCCTCTGCCTTTCAGCCTCATGGCTCCCGGCAACGCCAGCCTGGCTAGCTATTTATCGCAACACCCTCTGACTTTTTCCGAGCACCTACCTGCGGGGCAACAGAATTGGCCAACGCTTCACACCGAGCGAAATCCTGCAAGCCCAGGCCCCAAGCAGGAGAATTCAGGGACGCCCTGCCCAGCCACGTGGCCACACCAACCCCTGGCCACGTGGCCACTTCCGAAGGAGAGTTGGGGAGCTGCGCCCAGCCAGGATTTGTTCCTGTTGGACAACAGCCTGCCGGCTCCCCTCCTTCTGGAGTTACTGGAGGACGAGATGGGCCTCCCCAAGCACGACGCTTTCTTATCTTCCGAAAACTCTTCCTGCAAAAGCGGCTTGGAAAAAGAGCCGGCAGAATACCTCACGAACCGCTTAACGGTGGACGTGGACCTGCCGGAAAGCGCGCCCCAATTGACGCTCGAGCTGCGCCCCCCGGCCAAAGGCCAAACCGCCCCTCGGCCCGAGTCATCCCACCTGCTTTGGGAGGCGACAGGAAAGCCCTGGAGACGCGCCAGCAATCCAGAAGCTCTCTCGGCAAAACTTTCTCCAGCCTTGGCGTCCTCCAGGGCTCACGAGCTCGGTTTGGTTGATTCTCCCACGACGGGCAAGACGTCGCCGGTGCCAGGTCGCCAGGCCGGGCGAGAGAAAGGTCCAAGCAGGGCCGAAGAAGAGAGAAGAAAATTTGGGCCAGCTCCAGTTGATAGCAAAGCTCTGGCTTCCGCGCCCTTCCAGCCAATCCCCGTGGCCGCCATGCTCGGCCAGCGGACGGACCCCTTGAAGGCCGTCCCGACAAGCGTGAACCAAACCGAACTCACCCTCTCCGACGGGAGCGTAGAGAGAGAGCCCAGGAATATGGGAATCTCGCCTTTTGACGAGGCGTCCTTCCTCGTGCATCTGGTTCAGCCGATTCACCATTCCACCCCGGGTTTTTTAACAAGCAGGAGCTTAAACCGCAAAGGGCCCGGCCTGGCGTTGCCGGCCCGGTCAGGACTCCAGCCCCCTCTCGCTTGCTTGCACGAAGAGACGTCAAAGGCCTCGCACGCCGATGCGTGCCGTTCTTCGGCGGTCGAGCCTGGGGTTGCCGCCGCGGGAAACCCCTGCCTCTTTCCCACGCAAGAGAGTTTCCCGTCGCAGGGCGCCCGAGGCTCAACCAATGAAAACGGCGCCGGTTCTGCCGTCCTGCAGCCTCTGAAAGGCCGGATTCAGTCCATGCCTTCCCTGAATTTTATGGAGAAGGTCGGAGTGTGGCACCTGAGCTGTTCAGCCGAGGAATTGCCCGAAAGGTCGGCGGTACCCAGTTCGGGTGGCGTTTCTCCCCGGCAGAAGGCCTACGATGCCGTTGCCGATTCCTTAAACCGCCTCTTGCTGAAGCAGCAGAGTCTAGCTGACCTCAAGGCTGCCTCCTTTTACGGGCCAAGCTCCCTGACCGATCTCCACGCCGCCGAGAACGAGCCTCTGCGGGCGTTACCGTTTACCAGGTCTCAGTCGGAGACCTCGGTGAGCGCCCTGAGCCGAGAAATCTCGCGGACGGAAATCAGTAACGAAACCGGACCGAAGGGCCCGCTTAAGCGAGCCGAAGTCCGTGGCGGCCCTTCGCCGGCCTCTCGGATCCAACCGGCGGTCGTGAGTCAGGAGGACTCCCTAAGCCGACGGTACAAAGCTGTTCCCGTCTTTACGGTCTCCAGCGACGAGGAAAGCGCGAGTACGGGGAGAGGTCCGGATCCCCTGATCCGAAGCCAAAGAGTGGCCGAGCTCCTGAAAGGAGAAAGCGCCTCCATCAACGGGAGCAAAGAAGAATTGGATGGTCCGGAAGAGAACCCGGGCGGAACGTCCGGCTGTGGCTTTCATGCCGGTCGAATTAGGATGGGCTATTTTAGAGATCTTTCCCCAGATCTTTTAAACCAAGGGACCGATTCCGGAACAGACAGCTGTACGGATCTGAGGCTGTCTTCCAGACAGTCTTCAAGGTCTTCCCCTGCTTTGGAAAAGTTGCAGAGCAGTTTGGAAGAGGGACGACAAACGCCCGTTCACAGCGAGCTCAATATAGACGAGAGGATCCCGGTAAGCTCCAGCGTAGTCTTCTTTTTATTCCTCTTTTATTCATTAAGGGCTAAGGCGGGACTAGAACTCACCGTCTCCTGGGGATTGGCTCAAAGTCACCCAGCCGGCTTTGGTGCCTAAGGCAGGACTAGAATTCACCGTCTCCTAGGGATTGGCCCAGAGTCACCCAGCCGGCTTTGGTGCCTAAGGCAGGACTAGAACTCACCGTCTCCTGGGGATTGGCTCAAAGTCACCCAGCTGGCTTTCATGCCTAAGGTGGGACTAGAACTCACCGTCTCCCGGTGATTGGCCCAAAGTCACCCAGCCGGCTTTCATGCCTAAGGTGGGACTAGAACTCACCATCTCCTGGCTATTGGCCCAAAGTCACCCAGCCGGCTTTTATGCCTAAGGCGAGACTAGAACTCACCGTCTCCTGGTGATTGGCCCAAAGTCACCCAGCTGGCTTTGATTCCTTTTGTCCTTTTTTTTCTTTCTGCTTTCTCTGCTTTTACTCCTCGTCCTCCTCCATCCACCCTGATTATTTTCTCTGCTGCTAGTCCTCTTCTAATGGGGCTTCAGAGAACCGTCCCTTTCCTCTCCATACGCCGGTAGCTTCGGCATCGTTACTCTGGAGCCAGAGTGAGCCTGACTCTTGTGAAGGAGTCGGGAAAGGCGTATGCGTAGTCCTCGGCTTACGACCCCCAGGTGAGCCCAAAATTTCCGTCACTGAGTGAGACATTTCTCAAGTGAGCTTTGGCCCATTTTGCCACCTTCCCTGCCATAGTTTGTTCAGCGAACCACTGCAGTTGTTAAATTAGTCACCTGGTCGTTAAGTGAATCCGGCTCCCCCCCCATTGACTTTGCTTGTCAGAAGGTCGGAAAAGGGGATCACATGACCCGCCCCCGGACACGACCATCAGAAATAGGAGTCGGTCGCCAAGCGTGTAAATTTTGATCGCGTGACCCTGGGGATGCTGCAATGGTCATAAGTGCGAAACACAGTCCTACATCCCTTTTCCCCCCCCCAGTACCGTTATAATTTCAAATGTCACTAAGTGAATGGTTGTAAGTCGAGGACTACCTGTATCCAGGGGCTTCAGGTGCCACCAGAGGCCTCTACAGATACGAATCTCTAAAGTGCTCTCAGAGGCAAACTCCCACGGGGTACAGATAGCCCTCAACTTACAACTGTCCACTTAGTGACCACTTCAAGTCACTGAAGAAATGTGATTTAGGACCGTTTTTCACACTTGCAACAATGTGCAGCATCCCCCTGGTCACGTGATTAAAGTTCGGACACGCTCGGCAACCGACTCGCATTTATGACAGTCGCAGCAGGGGTAAGCCAGACTCACTTAACGACCTGTTAGTAACTTAATGACGGCAGCGACTCACTTAACAAGCCTGGCAGGCAAGGCCGCAAAATGGACCCAAGCTCTCTTGTCAACTGCCTCGCTTAACGATGGGAATTACGGTCGTAAGTCGAGCGCCGCCTTCCGTCGGAATCCTCTTTTAAGCGTCACCTAGGGCTTCCTGCGGGGGCGGGGTTGACCGCGGGAATGATTTTCACCTGCGACTTTTGTTCTCTTGCCGTCCTCCTTGTTGAAGGAGTTGGATTTCACAGGGCGCGTTGGGCCCGGCCCGATCGGCTCGCCTGGCTTTTTCCGCCCCTTCACTCTCTTCCCGTCTTCCGTCAGGTGTATCTCCACAACCTGGGCATCGACCAGTCGCCCTCCTCTATCCTGACCCCATTTATGCCCCGGGGACCCATCCGAGAAATCGAATTTTCTCCGACTGAGCTCCGGACGTTGAAAGCGTCAGCTGATTTATTCCGCTTGCACTTATCGGAAGGTACGGCGGGGGAAAAACTCTTGGGCATCACCTGAGGGGATTAGGGTGGTGGTGGTCTTGGCAGCACGGGTGGGTTGCTTGAGTTGGGCACCCATAAAACAGAATGAATGAATGAATGAATGAATGAATGAATGAATGAATGAACGTGTCATGGTTCCGACAGATGAAACTCTTCAAAGAACTTCGAGGCATTGTTTAGCTTAAAGAATCTTTATTTGAGTAGCATAGCGTCGGCACAGTCGCAGCCAAAATCTGAGTTCCCCTCCCCCTGAGCACACAGTATCAAAGCACAATTCCCTCCTCCAGTTAACAGTCATAAATCACATTCTCCGATTAGTTTGAAATGCAGGCTCCCCCCCCAGTTCTCCACCCCTCCAACTCTTATCATCTCTTCTTTCAATAACCTTGGTTCTCACACTAGGCTCGGTATTATTATGTCTAGCTAGACTCTCGTGCATATTCCTCCTCCTCCCCCCCCACCCCAGCATCATCTAACTCTAACTCTTAAGAGTAAAACATAAGAAGAAAACTGGTTGCATCTCCACATGTTGTCAAAGCAAAAACATCCGATGTTAGCAGCGTTGACAGAATGAATGAATGAATGAATGAATGAATGAATGAATGAATCTTTGTGCAGATAAGATAACCTTTGTAGTCTCTTTTTCTGCGTACACTCTGACACCCATTAAAAATGTAATTCTGGTGCCCACCCTAAAAAAAAGTCTTGTCTGTCTGTATATGTATATAGATACTCATACCCATACACACGAAGGGACGCGGTGGCTCAGTGGGTTAGGATGCTGAGCTTGTCGATCAGAAGGTCGGCAGTTTGGCAGGTGGAATCCAGAGTGCCGCATAGCAGAGTGAGCGGCAGAGTGAGCGCCTGTTACTCGTCCCAGCTTCTGCCAACCTAGCAGTTCGAAAGCACGTAAAAATGCAAGTAGAAAAACAGGGTCCACTACGGTGGGAAGGTAACAGCGTTCCGTGCGCCTTTGGCGTCTAGTCATGCCGGCCTCATGACCACGGAGACGTCCTCGGACAAGCGCATTCAACGCATAGTCGCAACGTGAACGGTTGTAAGTCAGGGACTGCCTCTACTAGAACTTGATCCTCCTGTCTGCTGGTTGTCTGAAGTTACTTCTTCTTCTCGAATCACCTGTCACTCACGTCATGCTGTCTTTGTTTCGTTGCCTGACCACCACTTGATGGGAATCGACCTTAATTCTTATTTTTCTTTCCAAAGATTCGCAGTCTGGGAAAGACGCTACGCGGCTTACCCTGAATTCTTCTCTGCTCGGTGGGTCTTCTGGGGCAGGATCAGTTGTTGTCGTTGACACTTCGCAACCCACCCAGCCTTCTCCACAACCCAGCCGAGATCTCCATCCGAGCAGCTTTCCCTGGAAATCTGGCGCGGTCACACCCCCTCTCGCCATGTCTGTTCCCGGCTCTCCGTCTCTTCCCATTTCAACAGAAGAGACTCAGGTCATCCCGGGGGCTCCCTCCAACTTGGCTAAGGAAAGACCCACAAAAATTGCGGCGTCGCCGGAGGACAATTTTGACCCAAGCCAACTCGGTGCGGGCCGAGTAAAACCTGGCTCTTCGTCCCACGACAGGGACGAAAAGCCGGCGAGGGAAGAAATTGGATCTTCCGGCTCAATTCCCGGCGGAGAAAGAGGCGAGTCCTTCCTGGGGTCAAAGGTCCCCGAAGAGAGCCAGGAGCTTCCGGCAGAGGTAGATGCCGGGCCTTCAAGCGGGAAATTCAGATCTCTTTTGTCCTTCTCTTCTTCCGGCTCGCTAAAATATATCGACAGCGGTGATTTTTCCGGAGGTTGCGAATCAATCGGGAGAAACGCGCCAGGGATTCGGCGAGGCTGGTCGTGGGACGGGAGCGTGGCCAAGGAGGGTATCACGGGGAGCCTAAGCTGGGAAGGTCTGCCGACGGTGGGCTTCTGCCACAAGGAGCCACTCGTAGTGCCAGAGCCGAGGCCAGAATCCCAGAAAGCGAACGAAGATCGCGGGATGACGAAACCCCTAACGCGATCCGATCCTGAAGGCTGCCCCAGGACAGCTGCGAGTGTGCCCGTTCCGACAAGCAGGTCTGTCGACGTTCACGCCAGCCGTTCTCCGAATCTGAACGAGATCCGGGCTGTTTCAGAAGCGGGTACTCTGGACGACGTATCCGAGCTCTTGGGAGGTTTTCCCCGCGTCGAGGAAAAAGGGAAGGAGACTCGGCCGAAAGGGATCGGCAGCTCGCACGAAAGCGCCAACAGCAGCAGCGTGGACTCCCTGGGCGCCAGAGTGAAGGAGCTGCTCCGGTACGAACATCCCGCGATCCGCAGGGCGGAGGAACGCGATGGGTCAGGTCCGAAAGAGCCCTCCTCCGTTTCAGCCCCCGGCTCAGCTTTCAGCAGAGGGGAAGTTGGTGCCCGAGGGAGCGAAAACGGCAGCAGTCTGGACTCGTTGGCGGTGCGGGTCAAAACCCTCCTGGAAGTAGAACAGCCCGTCCTCCATGCCACTCAGATACTCCAGAGTGTAAAGGAAGAAGAAGAAAAAGCCCGTGGTAAGTAACGGAAAAACTCTGAAAACCTCCCTGATTTGTGATTAATTGATTACATTTATATGCCGGGCTTTTCTTTCTTCGATTGGATTTTGATCTCATGTTTATTTATTTATTTATTTTTACAAATATCTGAAGGAGACAAAGATCCGACACACCTTCCTCCTCCTGTTTTGCCCACAACAACAACCCTGAGAGGTGGGTTGGGCTCAGAGAGAGGGAATGGCTAAAAGTCACCAAGCTGACTTTCATGGCTAAGGCGGGACTAGAACTCACCGTCTCCCGACAATTGGCTCAAAGTCGCCCAGCTGGCTTTCATGGCTAAGGCAGAACTAGAACTCACCGTCTCCCAGTGATGGTCCCAAAGTCACCCAGCCGGCTTTCATGGCTAAGGCAGGACTAGAACTCACCGTCTCCCAGTGATGGTCCCAAAGTCACCCAGCCGGCTTTCATGGCTAAGGCAGGACTAGAACTCAGAGTCTTAGCATTCCTTAAACACATTTAATTGGGTCCAACCTGACCATGCCAGATCCTTTCTTTCTTTTTTGAAGTTGTTTTCGGGAGCGAAGGAGAGAAAGGATTTTCTGAGGATAATTATGTCACGGGGGAACGCCAAATGCTACTTCAGGGAATGGCGTAATTGATATTTTCAATAATTAGTCATCTGTTTACAAAAGAGAACTGATTTCCTCCGAACAGGCCTGCTCTAGTTGTTCCTATGCAGGCAGTCCTCGCCTTACGACCGCCACTGTGCCCCAAATTTCTGTGGCTAAGCGAGACAGTGGTCAAGCTGAGTTTTGCCCCCATTTTTACCCCCTTGCTTGCCACCGTTGCTAAATGGGTCGCAGCAGCTGTGAAATTAGCAACCGGCCACGTCAAGAGGAGAAGCCAGCTTGACTTAAAGAGCTGCAGGGATCTGCTTAACCACCCTGGCGAAATGGTCATAAAAGTGGGTGCGCCTCACTTAACAACGGCCTCGCTTAGCAGTGGAAATGCTGGCCCCCGTTGTCCTAAGCCGAGGATTACCTGCAAAGGCACAAATGCGGCACGTATTTCTGGCGGGTGAGCATTTAAAAACGGGTTGGGGGCTGTAAAAGCCCCTAGAAAACACCTTACTCTTTGTCATGTAACCGTCGTTTTCCCCTCTCTCCCTCTCTTCCCCTCCCTCCTCTTCTCTCTCACCCTCTCTTTTGTCCTCTCCCTCCCTCTCCCTGTCTCTTCTTGTCTTACTCTCTCTCTTTCCCTCTTTCCCTGTCTGTGTCTCTCTTTCCCCCTCCCTCTCTCCCTGTCTTCCACTCCCTCTCCATCTCTCTCTCCCTCCCTTTCTCTCCCTCTCTCTCCCTCCCCCTCCCTCCTCCTTCTCCCTCCCTCCCTCCCTGTCTTCCTCTCTCCATCTCTCCCTCCCTTTCTCTCCCTCTCTCTTCCCCTCCCTCCTTTTCTCTCACCCTCTTCCTCCCTTTCTTCCTCTCCCTCCCTCTCTCTTCTTGTCTTACTCTCTCTTTCCGTCTTTCCCTATCTCTGTCTCTCTTTTTTCCACTCCCTCCCTCTCTCCCTCTCCCTGTCTCCCTCCCTCCTTTTCTCTCTCACCCTTTCTTTCTTCCTCTCCCTCCCTCTTCCTGTCTCTTCTTCTCTTTCTCTCTTTCCCTCTCCCTTTCTCTGTCTTCCACTACCTCTCTCCATCTCTCCCCTCCCTCCCTCTTCCTGTCCCTCTCTCCCTGTCTTACTCTCTCCCTCCCTCCCTCCCTCCCTCCCTCTCTCTCTTGGTCTTCCTCTCCCTGTCTCCATCTCTCTCTCCCTCCCTCTCCCTCTTTCCCTCTTTCCCTATCTCTATCTCTCTTTCTCCCTTTCTCTCTGTCTTACACTCTCCCCGTCCCTGTCTTACTTTCTCCCTTCCTCCCTCTCTGTTTTCTCTCCCCCCTTTCCCACGCTCTCCCGCTCTCCCTTTCTCCCCCCTTTCCCACGCTCTCCCTCTCTCCCTTTCTCTCTCCCCGCTTTCCCACGCTCTCCCTCTCCCTTTCTCTCTCCCCCCTTGCCCACGCTCTCCCTCTCTCCCTTTCTCTCTCCCCCCTTTCCCACGCTCTCCTTCTCTCCCTTTCTCTCTCCCCCCTTTCCCACGCTCTCCCTCTCTCCCTTTCTCTCCCCCCTTTCCCACGCTCTCCCTCTCTCCCTTTCTCTCTCCCCCCTTTCCCACGCTCTCCCTCTCTCCCTTTCTCTCTCCCCCCTTTCCCACGCTCTCCCTTTTTCTCTCCCCTTTCCCACGCTCTCCCTCTCTCCCTTTCTCTCTCCCGCTTTCCCACGCTCTCCCTCTCTCCCTTTTTCTCTCCCCTTTCCCACGCTCTCCCTCTCTCCCTTTCTCTCTCCCCGCTTTCCCACGCTCTCCCTCTCGCAGCCTGGGTGAAAGTAAAACTGGCCACCCAGCCTCAGTACTTCATCCCCGAACTGACTGAAGAAGACAGGCGGATGATAGAACAAATGAAGAAGGAGCAGCTTTCCTGCTCTGGAGAAGCAGAACGTCTGGAGGTAAGACTCCGAAACTTGCCGGGTGACAATTCAGGAAGCGTTTCAGAACTGGGCCAATCATAATTTCTTTTTTTGCTTGCGGGAAACCTTTCTCGCCTGCAATTCTCTTGAGTCGTAAAATAAAACGGCGCAGTCGCATCTCTCCAGTAAGTTGCCTCTTACGGAGATGAAACTCCCAGCTCACAAGCGCGGTGGAGACCTGATTAAAGAAAGGGCATAATTCATAGCCAGGCAGGGGCTTCTAGGTCACCTCATCCCAGCCCTGTGCTCCCTCCCAAACCGGACCTCCCTTCGGAAAACCTCCAGCGATCGGGAGCTCGTGGCCCTTCGAGGCAGGCCGTCCCCAAGGCGCTTTTTCCAAGAGGGGCCCGGAATTTCGTGCTCTTTTCTTTGAAAGCCTTTCCCCTCTCAGCCAAGAAGCATCGTCAAGAGCTGGCAGGGAGTGGGATTTGCTCCCTGTGTGTATGTAGCCTTGGTGGGAAGGTGGTTTGTTTTTCGTGCTTCTGGGCTCTGGTGACGGTCCCTAGTTGGGTCACGCAATGTCTGCAAGAAAACAACCAAGCGCAGAGAGCACCCAGGACCCCACAGTCGTCTTCCTCCTCCTTTTCCTCCTCGTCCTCTTCCTCCTCCTCCTCAAACCCCCCTCCCTCCTAGCACTGATGATGTTCCTTAGTTGGGTCACGCAACGTCTGCAAGGAAGTCACCCAGCTGAGAGAGCACCAAGGACCCCACAGTCGTCGTCGTCCTCCTCCTCCTCCTCTTCCTCCTCCTCTCTGCAAACCCCCCTCCCTTCTAGCACTGATGATGTTATCTAGTTGGGTCACGCAACGTCTGCAAGAACAACCAAGCGCAGAGAGCACCAAGGACCCCAACAGTCCTCCTCTTCCTCCTCCCCCTCCCACACAATCCCCCTCCCTTCTAGCACTGATGATGTTCCCTAGTTGGGTCATGAAATGTCTCCAAACCATTAGAGCACCAAGGATCTCACAGTCTCTTCCTCCTCCTCCTCCTCCTCCTCCTCCTCTCTCTGCAAACCTCACACCTTTCTACCACTGATTGTGTTACCTATTTGGGTCATGAAACGTCTGCAAGGAAACCACCCAGCTCAGAGAGCACTAAGGACCCCACAGTCTTCTCCTCCTTCTCCTCCTCCTCCTCCCCCTCCTCCTCCTCCTCCTCCTCCTCCTCCTCCTCTCTGCAAACCCCACACCCTTCTAGCATTGATTGTGTTACCTAGTTAGGTGATGAAACGTCTGCAAGGAAACCACCCAGCTCAGAGAGCACTAAGGACCCCACAGTCTTCTCCTCCTCCTCCTCCTCCTCCTCCTCCTCCTCCTCCTCCTCCTCCTCCTCCTCCTCCTCCTCCTCCTCCTCCTCCTCCTCCTCTCTGCAAACCCCACACCCTTCTAGCATTGATTGTGTTACCTAGTTAGGTGATGAAACGTCTGCAACAAACCACCCAGCTCAGAGAGCACCCAGGACCCCACAGTCCTCCTCCTCCGAGCCCACTCCCTTCTCCTTTATCATTACGCAGACAGTCCTCGACGTACAACCGTTCATTCAGTGACCATTCAAACTTACAACAGCAGCGAAAAGGGTGGCTTGAGACCACTTTTCCCACTTAACAACTGTCGCAGCGTCCCCACAGGGTCACGTGATCAACGTTCAGGCACCTGGCCGCTGACTCCTCTTTACGACGGTCGCAGGGTCCCGCGATCCCCTTTTGCGACCTTCCGACAAGCGAAGTCAACGGGGGAAGCCGGATTCACTTAACGACCTTAGGCGTCCCTAACTTTAACAGCTGCGCTGATTCGCTTAACGACGGAGACAAAGTCGTAAGTCGGGGCAGGACGCCCTTAACGAGTGTTTCACTTAGCGACGGATGTGTTGGGCTGGATTGCGGCCGTAAGTCGAGGACCGCCTGTACACGTTTAGTCGTGCTGGGGGGGGGACATTTTATCTCCCTCCCGCGGGGGCAGCCCCACTGCTTCTGAGCTGTGTCTTGTCTGTTTCCAGCATCAGCCGAGGACGGGGCTGTCGCCAGTGGTGACCCGGCGGTCAGCATATATATATATACATATATTCTGGCGTGTTTTGAAGCCGGCGCCCGAATGCTGCCCGCTTCTTTCCCCCCCCCCTTTTTAAATGTCAGCCAAACCTCCTGGCGATGGGAGGTGGGTGTGTCTGGCACGGGATCCGCTGCATGAGTCTCCAGAAGAGCTCGCTGGCTCTTTGACCGACTGCCCTGCGCTCTCTGTGGGATCCATGCTCTTCTCGCTTTTCTTGGCGAAAGTGGCCGGGCTTTGCTCCTGCCGTATGTTGCCGACACCGGATCAGCTCCAGGATGAGCTCCCTCCCAAGGCAATGTCAGTTACTTTCGTCTTCCTTCCTTCCTTCCTTCCTTCCTTCCTTCCTTCCTTCCTTCCTTCCTTCCTTCCTTCCTTCCTTCCTTCTCTGTTCTTCCTTCCCCTTCCTTCCTTCTTTGCTTCCTTTCTTCCTTATCTATTCTTTCTTCCCCTTCCTTCCTTCCTTCCTTCCTTCCTTCCTTCCTTCCTTCCTTCCTTCTCTTTCCTTCCTTCCTTCCTTCTCTTTCCTTCTCTGTTCTTCCTTTCTTCCTTCCTTCCTTCCTTCCTTCCTTCCTTCCTTCCTTCCTTCCTTCCTTCCTTCCTTCCTTCCTTCTCTTTCCTTCCTTCTCTGTTCTTCCATCTCTATCCCTTCCTTTCTTCTCTATCCCTTCCTTCCTTCCTTCTTTCCTTCCTTCCTTCTCTATCCTTCCTTCCTTCTCTGTTCTTCCTTCCCCTTCCTTCCTTCCTTCCTTCCTTCCTTCCTTCCTTCCTTCCTTCCCTCCCTCCCTCCCTCCTTCCTTCCTTCCTTCCTTCCTTCTCTGTTCTTCCATCTCTATCCCTTCCTTCTTTCCTTCCTTCCTTCTCTTTCCTTCCTTCTCTATCCTTCCTTCTCTATCCTTCCTTCCTTCTCTGTTCTTCCTTCCCCCCCTCCCCCCCCTCCCTCCATCTCTCCATTCCTTCTCTGTTCTACCTTTCTTCCTTCTCTATCCTTCCTTCCTTCTCTTTCCTTCCTTCCTTCTCTTTCCTTCCTTCTCTATCCCTCCCTCCCTCCCTTCCTTCTCTCAGCCCTGCAGGTACAGGAAGATGGTTTTTGGGGCCTTATGAAAGGCTAACAGGCACTATCTCTGGTTCCTATTAAGCTTAATATTAAAATTCGGAAAAACGAAGGTTTTTTTTTTTTAAAAAAATGCAGTTTTCTGCTGGATGCCTGTTTCTCCGCTCCCGGTTCACCTCTGACCTGGCCACTGATACATTCCGTTATTAATAAGAAAGTCCTTTATATTGAAAGAAATAACTTTCCTGGGGTGATAATGCGCTCCAGCCTTGTTCAGCGGGGCTGTTCAGAAAGGAAATGAAACCCCAACGCTACCAGTGTTGATTTAGATCAGAATCTCCCTCCTTGTGTAAAATTAGCAGGCACGCATACGCATTCCTCCAAAGAAATGTAATATCTTGTTTTTGCTTTATTGAGATTCAGAGCTATTTTCACGAAGGTCTTTCCTTCCTTGGGCTGTAGGGAATGCTCCGTAGGAAAAACACCTCATTTCAGCTTCTGATACTTATTTTGATTTCTCTTTTAACGCAAGTCAGATGTTGGAATGGGTTTTATCCGTTCCTGCCCTTGCAAACGTTCCGAGAAAGATTATTTGGCAACAACCGGTCCTGATGCCATCTTGGATGTATCATGTCCATGAATAATAATAATAGTAATAAAAAACTTTCAAAAGAAATGCCACCTCTTCCTTTCTCCCCCAAATTACATTCAAAGCTTCTTTTTCATAAGACGACTGCACCTTTTCTATTGATATTTTTAATCTGCTGTGTTTTTAAAATGGATGATTTTAATGTTTTATGTTGTAAGCCACCCAGTCGCTAGATATGGTTGATACAAATAAATTTTGTAAATCAATTTTACAGATAAATTAGATAGATAGATAGATGATAGATAGATAGATAGATAGATAGATAGATAGATAGATGATAGATAGATAGATAGATAGATAGATAGATAGATAGATAGATAGATAGATAGATAGATAGAGATGGATGGATGGATGGATGGATGGATGGATGGATGGATAAATTAGATAGATAGATAGGATAGATAGATTTTTTTGATTGATTTTGATTTATTAAATTTATATGATAGATAGATAGATAGATAGATAGATAGATAGATAGATAGATAGATGGCAGGCAGGAGATAGACAGGTACATAGGTACATAGGTGGGTGACAGATAGGTACATAGGTAGGAGATAGGTGATATATAGAGATAGATAGATAGATAGATAGACAGATAGACACAGACAGACAGACAGACAGAATCTTTTCAAAGGGCTGCAGATAGAAATTAAGGGCCTTGGCCTCCAAAGCTGACTTCCTGCTACAAAAAAACGTCGTACCAAATCAAAAGATTTAATAACAACACCTCAACATCTTTATTTATTATCAGCTTTGTCAGGTGAATTAAATCCTCTTTCGGTCCATGAATCACACCAGCCCCCCGTTCTCCTGGCATGTAAGGTGTAAGAGAAACTATTTCAATTGTGCAGCCTCGCTCTTGTGTGTGTTTTCTCCCGGGAAGGCTGCCAAGGCCTGGTTGCCTTCCAGTCTTCGGTGGAGATAATTGTTCTGTTTTGTTGCATCCTTTGCGACGGCTTTGTTTTCCCTTTTGCTTCTAATGGATTTTTTTTTTAGATCTTTCTGCATCTGATGTCTGATAAGCGCTTGGCTATTTTTTTTTGGGGGGGGGGAAGCAAGCAGCCATTGGAAACCTTTGCTCTTTTTTTTTTTTCTCTTCACATGCTGAAAATGAAAACAAATACGAAGCCACGCCTGCTTTATGCGGCTCTTTGCTATCTTTACAGTTTATTTTATTTTATTTTATTTTTTTTGTTCCTTCCTTGTTGGCTGTGTTGCCCGGTGGCATCTTTTCACAATTCTGTCCCCCCAGAAAGGATGCTGAATCTACCACCAAGTTGGGTTTCAGAAGCCCGATTCCCAGAAAAAAAATATGTCTACTTCTCAAGTCCTTAGGATTTTTGGAGAGGGTTTAAATTGGGATACTTTACATTATCACCACCGTTGTTTATTTAATTTGTATCTCGCCTTGGTTATTTTCACAAATCACTCAAGGTGGCAATTATCCAACACCCCTTCATCTTCCTCCTCCTGTTTTCCCCACCACAACAACCCTGTGAGGTTGCTTAGGCGGAGAGAGAATGACTGGCCCAAAGTCACCCAGCCGGCTGTCATGCCTAAGGCAGGACTAGAACTCACCGTCTCCTGGTGATTGGCCCAGAGTCACCTAATCAGCTGTCATGCCTAAGGTGGAACTAGAACTCACCATCTCCTGGTGTTTGGCCCAAAGTTACCCAACTGCCTTTCAGGCCTAAGATGAGACTAGAACTCACTGTCTCCTGGTGATTGGCTCAAAGTCATTCAGCCGACTTTTATACCTAAGGCAGGACTAGAACTCACCGTGTCTGGTTGATTGGCCCAAAGTCACCCAGCCGGCTTTCATGCCTAAGGTAGGACTAGAACTCACCGTCTCCCGGTGATTGGCCCAAAGTCACCCAGCTGGCTTTCATGCCTAAGGTGGGACTAGAACTCACCGTCTCCTGGTGATTGGCCGAGAGTCACCCAGCCGACTTTCATGCCTAAAGCAGGACTGGAACTCACCGTCTCCTGGTGTTTGGCCCAAAGTCACGCATCCAGCTGTCATGGCTAAGGCAGAACTAGAATTCACTGCCTCCTGGTGATTGGCCCAAAGTCCCCTGCTTTCTTCACCACTGGAGCAAACAGGCTCATAACATCTCCGTAGTCTCTACTTCTCCTCCTCGGAGAATTTTGGGGGGGGTGTAAACGAAAAATTCAAGTCACACACACACACACACACACACACACACACCCCTCTTCATTTTGACAGATAGGCATCAAAAGCTCCTAGTCCTCCAGTGTTGTTTATCTGCGTGTTGTGACTCTCTTTCTTTTTGAACATTCAATAGAGTCAGCATTGGAGAAGCAGCTTCGAGAACCTTCCAAGCCCCGGTCCTGCTCCTGCGGTAGAACCGGGATTCTTGCAGGCTCCCAGAGACCACGACTTGCAAATGGCCCTTCAGAAATACGGTTTGCGGCTAGCCGAGTTCTCTGAGCCTGTGACCGATGGCGCCTTAGCAGCCAACCCAGAGTTTAAAGCCTTCTGCGGCGCCCAGGTTCCTGCCTCCAGCCAACTGTGGCCACCTCCTGGGAATGCCTTGGACTCCAAAGCCGATTCTCACGTTCCCTCGGACGCGCAACTCAAAGGGCCCTCAAAGGCACCGCTCAAAGAGGACCGGCATGGAGCATCCGCCTTGGATATGTCCGAGGGCATCGGGTCCGTCGAAGCCGCCATTCAAATCACCTCTATCACTTTCGCCTCTCGGAGGAGGTCGCCTCCGCCCGTTTCCCGTGCACCCCGGGCTGTCCTCGCGGAAGCCGACGCTCATGATCCCGTGTCTTCAGAAGCCCGGCTGACCAGCCAGGAGCGGCCGAAGTCTGGTGACTCCCAGCTGCCCGCTGACGATGCTGGCGGTTCGGCCCGCCTCGCTTCCGCTGGTATCCCGGAGAAGAAAGAGGGATCTGCTTCCGCCAAAATCTGCCCTCCCACTGGGCCTCTCGAGGTCACCACGGGTGGACCTCACCGAGAAGTCCTCCTTGCTCCCGCGGAGAGGTCCCCAAGCAGAGATCTCAAAGCCCGGGACCTCATTAAGGAGAAGCCAAGGTCCGATCCAGTTCTGGATGAGCAGAGGAGATACGCTAAAACGCTGGATAAGATTTACGCTGGCCCAGAAAAAAACGTGACGTTGCCTCCACCAAAGACGGGCCACGTGCGCTCCCAGAGTCCCTCGGTAGATGAGTCAGGGTGCGCCACTAAGCCCCTTCTTGCCGAAGGCGAAGGAAGTGTGTTCCTAAGAGAAGGTGCGTCTGCTTCCGATTCACCTTCACACAAGCCCGAAGATACGTCTACTCCCGATTCGTATTTACGCAAGGCCAGAAGCAGGCACAGCGGGAGCACTGGCCTGTTACACGCTGCTTCCCTAGAGCCGATTTCCACAGCTGTGCCGGTGTCTCCCACATCACCCACCAGGAAAGCCCTGTCTGGGGTCCACCTTACTCTCTCTCCAAAGCGGCTCGAATTGGACCTTTCAGGCTGGGCAGATGTCGGTCCAGAGGTTGAAGTTGTCCAGCCAGCCGCTTCGGATGTTCCCCGTCTTTCCTTAGGAGATGCCTCCAAGTCAAAGCCCATGGAATCGAAGCGAAAGACTCCAGAAACGTCGTCCTTTCCCCGACAGGCATCATCTCGAGATGTTCCAACGGGGGCCAAGCCGGTCCTACAGCCGGTCCTACAAGAGCCCCTGGCAGACCGAGGTCGTGGGGCGGGCCCATCTCGAGCCGACGCCAGGGCTCAGGGTTCAAGTGGGCCGAGCGCGGGCGGCAACTTGAAGGCTACAGCTTCTTCCCAAACTGAATGGACGTCTTCGGATGCCATCACTCAGATAACAACAGAAAGCCCGGAGAAGACCACCTATTCTGCCGAGATCTTTGTCGCCGCTGAGAATGGGCAAGCTCCTTATCCGAAGAGTCACAAAAGCCCCACCGAGACAATGCCTGGTACCTCCAAGGTCTCCGTTTTGAATGGACAAACTGGTGGTGAGAATTTATCTATCATCTTCTCTCTCTCTCTGTCTCTCGCATCTCTCTCTCTTTAACTATCATCTGTCTATTAATCTAATCTAATCTAATCTAATCTAATTATCTATCTATCTATCTATCTATCTATCTATCTATCTATCTATCTTATCTATCTATCTATCCAATCTAATCATCTATCTATCTATCTATCTATCTATCTATCTATCTATCTATCTATCTATCATCATCTATCATCTATCTATCCAATCTAATCATCTATCTATCTATCTATCTATCTATCTATCTATCTATCTATCTATCTATCTATCTATCTATCTATCTATCTATCTATCTATCCAATCTAATCATCTATCTATCTATCTATCTATCTATCTATCTATCTATCTGTCTGTCTGTCTGTCTGTCTGTCTGTCTGTCTGTCTGTCTGTCTGTCTGTCTATCTATCTATCTATCTATCTATCTATCTATCATCTATCTATCATCTATCTATCTATCTATCCAATCTAATCATCTATCTATCTATCTATCTATCTATCTATCTATCTATCTATCTATCTATCTATCTATCATCATCTATCATCTATCTATCCAATCTAATCATCTATCTATCTATCTATCTATCTATCTATCTATCTATCTATCTATCATCATCTATCATCTATCTATTCAATCTAATCATCTATCTATCTATCTATCTATCTATCTATCTATCTATCTATTTATCTATCATCATCTATCATCTATCTATCCAATCTAATTATCTATCTATCTATCTATCTATCTATCTATCTATCTATCTATCATCATCTATCATCTATCTATCCAATCTAATTATCTATCTATCTATCTATCTATCTATCTATCTCTATCTATCTATCTATCTATCTATCTATCTATCTATCTATCTCTATCTATCTATCATCTATCATCTATCTATCTATCTATCTATCTATCTATCTATCTATCTATCTATCTATCTATCTATCATCATCTATCATCTATCTATCCAATCTAATTATCTATCTATCTATCTATCTATCTATCTATCTATCTATCTATCTATCTATCTATCTATCTATCTCTATCTATCTATCTATCTATCTATCTATCTATCTATCTATCTATCTATCTCTATCTATCTATCTATCTATCATCTATCTATCTATCTATCTATCTATCTATCTATCTATCTATCTATCTATCATCATCTATCATCTATCTATCCAATCTAATCATCTATCTATCTATCTATCTATCTATCTATCTATCTATCTATCTATCATCATCTATCATCTATCTATCCAATCTAATTATCTATCTATCTATCTATCTATCTATCTATCTATCTAGCTATCTAGCTATCTAGCTATCTAGCTATCTAGCTATCTAGCTATCTATCTCTATCTATCTATCTATCTATCTATCTATCTATCTATCTATCTATCCAATCTATCTAATCTAATCTATTTATATCTATATCGATCAATCATTTATCTATCTATCTCTATATATTCTGACAAGCAAAGTCAGTGGGGAAGCCAGGTCCATTTAACAACTGTTAACTACTAACTTAACAACTTAACAACTGCACCGATTCACGTAACAACTGTGGCAAGAGACGTCATAAAGTGGGGCAGAATTCATTTAGCCTCCGATCAGAGAATGTCGATTGGTGGCCCCCAGGGGGAGGGCGTTCTCTGTGGGCGCGCCAGACCTATGGAACCGCTTGCTGGTTGAGCTCCGGATGGCCCCCGACCTTCGCTCCTTCCGGCGCGAACTAAAAACCTATTTATTTGAACAATCCGGCCTGGTCTGATGGGTTTGGGGTTTGGGTTTGGGTTTTAGCATAGTTTTGATTATTGTATTATATTGGGCATAATTATTTAATTCTTTTTAACTTTTGTATTTTGTATTTCGATATTTATTGCCCTGTACACCGCCCTGAGTCCTTCGGGAGAAGGGCGGTATAAAAATTTAATAAATAAATAAATAAAATAAAAACTGTCTTTCTTAGCAATGGAAATGTTGGGCTCAGTTCTCATATCGATTGATGCAGGAGAGGTGTTGATCGCAGGCGAGGACATGTTTTGATCGTTTTTTGTTTCCTTGTGGGCTTTTTGCTTGTCTTTTTCGAATGACACATAGATGTTGTCGATCTCTCTGTGCCTGTTGATGGCTGATTGCCGGACCTCCAGGAAACAACACTTGTCTTGCAGCCGGTAGAGTTGAGATTGGTGTTAATTGCTGGCGAGGAGTTGTTTTGGTCCCTTTATTTCCTTTTGGGCTTTTTCCTTGTCTCTTTCGAATGGCACGTAAGCGTTGTCGGTGTCTCTGTGCCTGTTGATGGCTGATTGCCGGGCCTCCGGGAAACAACGTTTTTCCTTACAGCCGTTTTTCCTTACTCCTGCTTCGTTTCTTTCAGATCTGCCATTGGTGCTGCCTTACAAGCCTCCCGGCTGCTCGGAGGTGTATTACGTTCCCTGCGGAAAAGACACCTTGAGGCTCTCGCGGGTCAGGTCCGAGACCACAATGGAAAGTTCCCATTCAGGTATGCCGCCTTTCTTTGATCTCCAAGCCCTGCCCTCCCCCCCACCCCAAATATTGTGCATTTTACAGCCACATCACTTTCTAACTCTAGGCAGTGTTTGACTAAACGGAGGGCCATGGTTTTGGATGGCTGTGGAACAGCTCAGAGATAATCTAATCCCTCCCCCGTTGCATTTAGGTTAGATTACAGGGGTAGGCCACCTTGGCTCTTTTATGACTCGTGGACTTCAACTCCCAGAATTCCTGAGCCAGCCACGCTGAGGGGAAAGGGAGAGGTTTCCATGCTGAGTCATGCTGGCTGAGGAATTCTGGGAGTTGAAGTCCACGAGTCATGAAGGGGCCAAAGTTTCCCCCATGCTGGCTCAGGAATTCTGGGAGTTGAAGTCCACAAGCCATGAAGGGGCCATAGTTCCCCCATGCTGGCTCAGGAATTCTGGGAGTTGAAGTCCGCGAGTCACGAAGGGGCCATAGTTCCCCCATGCTGGCTCAGGAATTCTGGGAGTTGAAGTCCGTGAGTCATGAAGGGGCCATAGTTCCCCCATGCTGGCTCAGGAATTCTGGGAGTTGAAGTCCACAAGCCATGAAGGGGCCATAGTTCCCCCATGCTGGCTCAGGAATTCTGGGAGTTGAACTCCATGAGTCATAAAAGAGCCAAGGTTGCCTACCCCTGGGTTAGAATGACAGCGTGGTTAACAACTGAGTTATTCCTGAGCTAAACCAGAGAAAAGAAGGACTCGGGGTGTGGGGGAGACGTGATAGCAAGTCTTCCAATATCTGGGGGGCTGCCCCAAAGAAGAGGAGGGTGTCGACTTATTTTCCAGAACACCTGAAGGCCAGACAGCGGATGGAAACTCATCAAGGAGAGAAGCAACCTGGGATTAAGGAGCAACTTCCTAAGAGGGAGGACAGTTAAATCAGGGATACGGCTCCACTCCAGAAGTTGCGGGTGCTTCATTCTCTGCAGCTTTTAAGAACAGACTGGACTGCCCATTTGTGGTGCAGAGTAGCAGAGGGCCTCCTGCTTCAACAGGGGGTTGGACTAGAAGACCTCCGAGGTCCCTTCCAAACCTTTAATTCCGTGTTCTAAATTTGAAGAATCCAACGTCATGAGTTCAAAGCCTTGTCGCCGCTAGCTCCACAGAGCACCATTAGCTCTCTGCCAATAACCAGATCTGAATGGACCAGGGGCGACAGGAGAGCCGTCTTCCAATATCTGAGGGGGTCGCCTCGAAGAAGAAGCGGGGGTCAACTTATCTTCCAAAGCCCCTGAAGGCGGGACAAGGAAGGAAAAACAACAACACTCACTTAAGAACTGTTAAGAAATTCGGAGCTTCTGGTGGTGGCCGTAAGCATACCTACGTAGGTTCCCCCCAAAAGAGTAGGGACAGTCGTGGAGGTAAATACCAGCCGTTGCAATGCCACCCTCACCAACCACAGAAATTTCGGTCGTAAGTCGAGGTCTACCCACACGTCCCTGGCCAAGCTGGGAATGGAAAGGTGGTGAGATGATTGAGCGGGAGCTACAGGCTGCGGTCGTCGTTGCTTCCCGCAGCCTTGTCGGCATCTTGCTTTTTTAATTATAGGCTTTGTGTCTAATCCAATTCTTCTTCTTCTTCTTCTTCTTCTTCTTCTTCTTCTTCTTCTTCTTCTTCTTCTTCTTCTTCTTCTTCTTCTTCTTCTTCTTCTTCTTCTTCTTCTTCTCCTCCTCCTCCTCCTCCTCCTCCTCCTCCTCCTCCTCCTCCTCCTTCTTCTTCTTCTTCTTCTTCTTCTTCTCCTTCTCCTTCTCCTTCTTCCTCCTGCTCCTCCTCCTTCTTTTCCTCCTTCTCCTCCTTCTCCTTCTCTTTCTCCTTCTCCTTCTCCTTCTCCTTCTTCCCCTCCTTCCCCCCCCCTCTCTCTCTTTCTCGTCTCTCTCTCTCAAAATTGTCCCTTGTGGCTCTCTTCTCAAATAGGCTCCAACGATGCCATCCCACCAGATTTCCCCCCGCAGGCGCTGGGTTCAAGGAAGGACCACCCTTCGGACACCGCCATGGTGAAACACAAAGAGGGCATTTATAGCAGGAAGGCCGCCCCCAGGGCGGCATGGATGGAGGAGGAAAAAGCAGCGAGGAGCGGCGATCCCGGAGGTAATACCTGGTGGATGTCCGTCGCTCGACCTGGTCCCCTTTTAAGCTGGCCGGACTTCTGCTCCCAGAATTCCCCAGCCAGCGCGCTCTGTGTCGGCTTTGCAA
This sequence comes from Vipera latastei, assembly GCA_024294585.1. Lineage (NCBI taxonomy): Eukaryota > Metazoa > Chordata > Lepidosauria > Squamata > Viperidae > Vipera > Vipera latastei. The sequence continues at coordinate 78,935,259 of CM044360.1, read as the reverse complement.
TTTGTAATTCTCTCCGCCTTGCGGAATCCCTTTAGTTGGCGTTTCTCAGTTACGCACGCCTGTGGTGCGGTTGTGTGGCTTTTGCGTCGGTGGCCACCTACGGTGCTTTGCCGAAGGACAGATCCTCGAATTGCGCAGCGTTTGGCGGGTGGAGGTCCTGGAGCACATTAAAAAAACAAACACAGATTTCCGTTCTTTGATTGCGATTCCTCCGGCTTGGGGTTTTTTTGTGTGTGTTTTTTTTAAAAAAAGCAATGGGTCCCAAAGAGGAAAGATTCCTGGTGTGTGTAGTGTGGGTTGAGGTGATGAGGTCACAGTGGGTCACGCCTGCTGGAGATTCCTCTGCCACAGTGGCCCTGAGGAGTGCCAGGGACAGGGTGGACACCAAGAGCCTCCGGGCTGGGGGAATCTCCCGAAGGGTCTGTTTCTTCCTGCTGGTTAGTGGGGCTCCTTAGAACTTCCCGACTTTTTTGAAGGAGTTTGTAGACTTGCTTACTGTTCCCTCCTTTCTGAACTAGGAAGGAAGGAAGGAAGGGGAAAGAAGTGGTAGGAAAGAGGGAATAGGGAGGAAGGAAGGAAGTGGGAGGGAGGGAGAAGGAAGGAAGGAAAGAATTGAGATGGAGGGAAGGAGGGAGGAAGGAAGAGAATTGAGAGAGGGAGGAAGGAAGGAAGGAGAGAATAGGGAGGGAGGAAGGAAGGAGAATTGGGAGGAAGGAAGGAAGTGGGAGGGAGGGAGGGAGAAGGAAGGAAGGAAAGAATTGAGACGGAGGGAAGGAGGGAGGAAGAGAATTGAGAGAGGGAGGAAGGAAGGAGAGAATTAAGGGAGGGAGGGAGGGAAAGATGGAAGTGGAAGGAAGGAGAGAATAGGGAAGGAGGGAGGAAGGAAAAGGAGAATTGGGAGGAAGGAAGGGAGGAAGGAGAGAATTAAGTATGGAGGGAGGGAGGGAAAGAAGGAAGGAGAGAATTGGAACGAAGGAAGTGGCAGGGATGGAGGAAGAAGGAAGGAAGGAAAGAATTGAGATGGAGGGAAGGAGGGAGGAAGGAAGGAAGAGAATTGAGAGGAAAGAAGGAAAGAATTGAGAGGGAGGAAGAGAATTGGGAGCGGGGGGCGGAAGGAAGGAAGGAAGCAAAATAGTGGGAAGTTGAAAGTGGCTTTTCTGGGAGCCAAGCTGTAGCATCCATTTCTCCTGCCGGTAAGGCTGATCTCAGGAAACGTGCAGTGAGACCAGCCCTGAATTATCAGAAATAATATACTTTATTGGTCAAATGTGACTGGACACACCAGGCATTCTGTCGCTGGTGCAGAAGCTGTCAGTGTACAAGCAAGCCGCAGAGCATTAATAATCATAGTACGGGACCAATAAGAGGGGGTAGTAGAGAAGATGAGAAGGATAATAATAATAATAATAATAATAATAATAATAATAATAATAATAATAATAATAATAATAATAATAATAATAATAATAATGCTGCTACAGCCATCCTACATGGGCGAATATCCTTAAGAGATAAGACAGCACTGTGAGGACTAGGTGCTTAGCAGAGGGACGGCATTTGGGGAGAAAACTCTCCTTGGGTCTAGTTCAGGGGTAGGCAACCTCGGCCCCTTCATGACTCGTGGACTTCAACTCCCAGAATTCCTGAGCCAGCCTGGCTCAGCTTGGAAACCTCTCCCTTTCTCCTCAGCGTGGCTGGCTCAGGAATTCTGGGAGTTGAAGTCCACCAGTCATAAAAGAGCCGAGGTTGCCTAGCCCTGGTCTAGTAGTTGTTTTGGCCTGCAGTGCCCTCTAGCGCCATCTGGAGGGCAGGAGCTGAAACAGCTTGCGTCCAGGACGTGGCACAAGATTTTACAGTTCCCCAAGCAGTTATTTGGTAATGAACTGCACCAGAATAAAGTGTAGCAAGATAATACACTGAAATAGAACAAAACAAACCACCATACAAATAAGCCGTCCCGGTGACTCTACACAGCCGGGTTTGACAGACAGCCTGAAAATATCATCTCAAGCCTTCCTTCTGACCCACACAATATACAGGTCCTCAACGGAAGGCAGGCTGGTTGCAAAATGGTTTTTTTGGCACTCCTAACAGTCACTTGAACAACAGCAGCAACAACAACAACAACAGCGATGATAATGATGATGATGATGATGATGATGATGATGATGATGATGGAAGGGACCTTGGAGGTCATCTAGTCCAACCCCCTGCTCAGGCAGGAAGCTCTATACCATTTTGAAGTCTGTGCCTGTTTGGTACTGAAGTGGCAACTGAGTTACTTTCAGGCTATCTTGTCAAACACAACTGGGCAGGGTCACTCAGATGACCGCATAATTGTTTATTATACTCTTATTTCAATGCGCTATATTACAACCCTTTATTTTGACGTATTTTGACATTTTTTTGTGGGGGGGGGTTTGGCGAGAATACAGGTGATCTGTGACTTATGGCCAGGATTGCCGACATTAAAGCAGTCTCTGAGAGCTGTTGTGGCCACTTAGGGTTAACCCTAACCCACCCCACCCCCACCCCCCCAAAAAACAAAAAACTGGCCTCAACAGGTCTCAGATAGAGTGCTAACGATCAGATGACTTTGAAGAAATACAATCCTTCCGTCAACCCCCATTCACCTTCCAGTCTCAACTGTCAATATTTTATCCTTCCTTCCTTCCCCCCCCCCCCCCATCAGAACTGATGATGTTTCCTGGATGAGAAGTGAAATGTTTCCTCCTCCTTCTTCCTCAGAGGGAAACAACAACAACAACAACAAGAACACTCCAGTTGCCTTTTAAAGGGGGGGGGAAGCTCCTTTGAGACAACTGCCCGTGTTTCTCCGAAAATAAAACCGGGTATTATATTAATTTTTGCTCCAAAAGACGCATTAGGGCTTATTTTCCAGCTAGGTCTTATATTCGGGGAAATACGGTACTAAATGCAGTCCGTCTGGCTGACGATCTTAACTGGGGCTTATTTGGGGTGTGGGGCTTATATTAGGAGCATCCTGAAAAAAATCATGCTAGGGAAGGGGTAGGCAAACCTTGGCTCTTTTATGACCTGTGGACTTCAATACCCAGAATTCCTGAGCCAGCCATGCTGACTCAGGAATTCTGGGAGTTGAAGTCCACGAGTCATAAAAGAGCCAAGGTTGCCCACCCCTGTGCTAGGGCTCATTTTCCCGGGTTGGGTCTTATATTCGGGGAAATACGGTACTAAATGCGGTCCGTCTGGCTGATGATCTTAACTGGGGCTTATTTGGCGGGCAGGGCTTACATTAGGAGTGTCCTGGGGGAAAAAAAATCACGCTAGGGCTTATTTCCCATCTGGGTCTTATTTTCGGAAAAACACATTTCCGGACAGATTAAATCGCCAGCTTAAAGCAATTTCCCGCCTAACTGCAGATCAGGGGTATCCATCCTTGGCAGCGTTAAGACTTGTGGACTTCAACTGCCAGAATTCCCCCGCCAGCATCAAACCCCCAAGTTAAAAGTTGCCGAGAGTAGACTTATAGTTAATGCAGAAAATTGCTTTAGACCGGCAAGATTCTGTCTGTAGGCGAACGGCGATTAAAAAATAACAAAAAACAACAGAGATATATTGTGGAATGGAAAAGATGGATTGAATATATTCAGAATAAATATGGGACTAAAAAGTTTCATTTAGCATTTGAATAAGTAGTGGTTTTATATGATGTATTATTAGTTATTTGTAATTTGTTAGTAATGTAGTTATGTTTAAGGAGAGTTAAAGTGCGATAGAATTTAATGTTTTATTTTTGTATGTTAGCATATTTTAGTTTAAGTTTGTAAAGTTTATACCCTGCATTCAGCTCTGGGAAGTCGGGGGGGGGGGGAGGGGAGGGGAGGGCTGAAGGGAGGGGGAGGGAGGGAGTTTTTCTTTTTTTTAAAAAAACTGTACTGTAAAACTTTTCAATTTAAAAAAAAATAACAAAAAACAAAACACCTGCTCAGCAATAACTCCAGATGTCGCTGCTCATGGTTCTTTGGACCTGATCCGAACGCAAACTGCCAGGCAGAATAAATGAGGCCTCTATCCTAAAATGAATCAAATACCTTAATTTTTCCTCCCTTGTCTCCCCCCCAGTCCCCTTCCACTTAGAAAATTGCAACGGCCGGAATTCCTCGGAATCGCTCAAAACCTCCCACCCTGTCTTTGAATCTGCTCACCTGAAGCCACGTTTGCAGGATGAGCCAGATCCCCCTTCCGGAAGGAAGGCTTTGGGGCAGGTCGATGCGACTTCCAGGGGTCCAGCCCCTTCCCCCCAGGATTTACTGCAGCGTAAGGGAATCCTAGAAAACGGGCTCTCGCCCTCGCCCCCTCCGCGTCTGGGCCAAAGGGAAGAAAGTTTCGTCCCGCTGACCGGCGAAGTCGACGACAGTTTCCTTCAGGAATTAACATTCGAGCACGCTTCCAAACGAGAGCTGCCCGATGCCCCAAAAGCTAGCTTTGGCGGAGCGAGTCAGCTTCTTTCGGGAAACCAGCGGATTAAGGAGAAGCTCTGGGCAGCCGACCAGCCCGGGCTGCCAAGGGCCCATCAGAGCAGCAGCTTAGATGATCTGTGGGCCAAGTATTTGGGGCGACAAACCCAGCTGCCGCTGAAGCCCCTCGACCGAAGCCGCAGGACCGAGCTGTCGCTGGTGGAGCGGCTCGACCGCCTGGCCAGGCTCCTGCAGAATCCCCTCCGGCATTCCCTGGCCCTCGCCTCGGAAGATCGAAGGGACAACCAGAAGGAAGCCAGGAGGAGAGCGCCCAGGCTCGCCGGCCCTCCAGGCCACAAAATGGCCAGGAAGAAAGTGGCATCGCAGCCCAGCCTTGAAACGGCGGCGGAGGAGGAGGAAGAGGAGGCTCCCGTCGGCGCCTGGCTTCCCAAATCCAGGCGCCCGAAAACCAGACAGGCCAAGGCCGTTGAACCTGGGGACCGAAACTGGGGCCGGTCCCGGATGCCCGAGACCCCCGAGCGAGACGTCTTCCGACCTGAGGCCGTCGAGGGAGGCCAGCGTGACAACCGAGGCGGTGTCCGAGTCCGAGGGGAATCGGGTGGAAGCCGAAAGCGCCACTCAGACCGAGACGAGCGAGTCCGCGTCTACCATCAACACAGCCAGGTTGATCCGGGCTTTTGGGGAGGAGAGGGTGCAGGTGTCCCCCAAGCTGTCCCAGCTCTACAGCACCATCGACTTGCAAAAGACGCGCTCGGAGAGCCGGACCAAGCGGAGCAGGAGGGCCAAGGGGGACGGCTACCCCAAAATGGTTCACCTCGAACAGACAAGAAAAGAGGGCCAGGTAGGTGAGTTAACAGGGGACTCGCTTGTGGCCACTCTGGGGTAGATGTAGTCCAGAGAAGCCTTCCCCAATCTGGGCTCCTGGCAGGCAGATAAGCCCTTGTGGGGTGCTTGGTGCACTCTGAGCTGGGTTGATTTCTTGCGGGTGTTTCATTGCCCAGTTAGGTAACATCGAGGACCTCCTCCTGCTCCTCTGCAAACTCCCCCTCCCTTCTAGCACTGATGACGTTAGCTAGTTGGGTCATGAAACGTCTGCAAGGAAACCACCCAGCTCAGAGAGCACCCAGGACCCCACAGTCCTCCTCCTCCTCCTCCCCCCCCCTCCCTCCCTCCCTCCTAGCATTGATGATGTTACATAGTTGGGTCATGAAACGTCTGCAAGATAATCACCAAGCTCAGAGAGTAGCAAGGACCCCACAGTCGTCTTCTTCCTCCTCTTCCTCCTCCTCCTCCTCCTTCTAGATTGATGATGTTACCTAGCTTGGTCATGAAACATCTGCAAGAAAACCACCCAGCTGAGAGAGCACCAAGGACCCCACAGTTCTCCTCCTCCTCCTCCTCCTCCTCCTCCTCCTCCTCCTCCTCCTCCTCCCCTTCCTCTTCCTCCTCCCCCCTCGTCCACTTCCTTGTCCTCTTCCTCTCCTTGTCCCTCCTCCTCCTCCTCCTCCTCCTCCTCTTTGCAAACCCCACTCCCTTCTAGCATTGATGATGTTACCTAGTTGGGAAATGAAATGTCTGCAATGACCCTACAATCTTCCTCCTCCTCCTCCTCCTTCTCCTCCTCCTCCTCCTCCCTGCAAACCCACCCCTCCTTTCTAGCACTGATGATGTTACCTAGTTGCATCATGAAATATTTGCAAGAAAGCTACCCAGCTCAGAGAGCAGCAAGGTCCCCACAGTTCGACCCTGAGCTATAAATATTCTCTTCTATTGGATAAGCCATTTCTCACAATTCTCAGTGACAGCCCCAAATATCCTAGAGAACATTTGACGGCAATACTTTTTTTCCTTCCGAAACTCAAAGGAGCAGTAAGACCTCGATAGAAATAACAAACAATAACAATAATATTGTTGGATGTTTGGTGTGCGCAAGTGGAAATCTCCCAAGTTTCCTTTGCTGATGAAAATGCCTCCTCCTCCTCCTCCCCCCCCAATGCGGAACCACGAATTGTAGCCAGAAAACAAGCTGTTGCAATTCATTTGGTCGCACCCATCATTTTCCCTTGTCCGAAGTAAAAATCAACTTTTTTTTTATTGTAAACAAAACATGTAGGGACGTGGTGGCTCAGTGGGTTAGGACGCTGAGCTTGTCGATCAGAAGATCGGCAGTTTGGCGGGTCGAATCCCGAGTGCCGCGTAACAGTTGAGTGCCTGTTACTCATCCCAGCTTCTGCCAACCTAGCAGTTCGAAAGCCCGTAAAAAATGCAAGTCGAAAAATAGGGACCACTCCTTTGGCGTCCAGTCATGCTGGCCACATGACCACGGAGACGTCCTCGGACAAGCTCTGGCTCTTCGGCTTTGAAACGGAGATGAGCACCGGCCCCTAGAGTCGGAAACGACTAGCACGCATGTGCGGGGGAACCTTTACCTTTTACCTTTAAACAAAACATAAATGTGACAAATTTCGCAACAGCCGTTTGCTGTATGAAAAGAATGCTGTGGTTAATTGGCAGAGTATTTAAGCAACGGTTGCCGTATTTACCGTAACTCAAGATTTGGATAATTAGCTCCCGTTCTTTAAATCCTGGACAGAACGACTCCCCCCAAAGCCGATTTCCCCCCCCCCCCCGAAAGAAACGCCTTCCGGCCTTTTCGTTTGCCGATCAATGATATCAATTAAGCAGGAGCAATTATTAAAGAGAACAGTTCTGCGGCCTGTTGAACACCAACGTGCACAGATGTTCCTGTGAAGTGGAAGCTGACAGAAAAAATTGGGAGGCTTCTAACATCTGTCTCTCTCCCGCTGCCACCCTTTTTGCAAGTACTCCTCAACTTAACACCGCAGCTGAGTCCAAAATTTACTTTTCGGATGAGCATCACAGGACCATGGGCTCGTAAGTCTGAAACATATTCATAAGTTACTTCTTTGAGTGCCGTTGTAACTTCAAACTGTCACTAAGCGAACCGTTGTAAGTTGAGGACTACCTGTGACTCACTTCCCAGATTTTTTGACTTTTTTTTCCCCTGCCTCTTTGGTGGCAGAGAGGCGATAAAGGCAGTCAGGCGATAAAGGCAGTCCTCGACTTAGGGCCGCAACTGAGCCCAACATTTCTGTTACTGAGAGAGACAGTTAAGTGAATTTTGCCCCATCTTACCACCTTCCTGGCCGCAGTTGTTAAGTGAGTCACTGCGGTTGTTAAAACTAGTAACACGGTCGTTAAGCGAATCCGGCTTTTCCCCCCCTTGACTCGGCTCGTCAGAAGGTCGCAAAAGGGGGATCATATGACACACACACACACACACACACACACACACACCCGGGGACCCAGCAGTGGTCATAAATGCGAGTCAGTTGCCGAGCATCTGAACTTTAGTGATGTTACCATTGGGGATGCTGCAACGGTCGTAAGTGTGAAACACGGTCCTAGGTCGCTTTGTTCAGCGACGTTGTAACTTCGAAGGGTCACTTCGAAAGGTTTGGGGGGGGAGGAGGAGGAGGTCTGAGTTTGGTGATATTCTTGCAGATGTTTCATTACCAAACTAGCTAACATCATCAGGCTAGCACTGAGGATGTTCCCTGGTTTGGTAATGAAATGACAGAAAGAAAACCACCAAACTCAGACCACCACCACCACCTCCTCCTCCTCCTCCTCCTCCTCTCTCCTCCCCTTCCTTCTAGCACTGATGATGTTACCTAGTTGGGTCATGAAAGGTCTGTAAGAAAACCACCCAGCTCAGAGAGCACCAGGGACCCCACAGTCCTCCTCCCCCTCCTCCTCCTCTTCCTCTTCTCCTCCTCCTCCTCTCCATCCTCTGAACGTTGACCACCTTCTTCCTTTCAGGCCAGCCCCGCTTCCATCTCCTCCGATTCCGTCTCGAGCCTCAGCAGCTCGCGGGGGCCGAGCCCGGCGCTCAGCAGCAAACGGATGCTCAACAAGGCCGTTCAAGCCGGTGAGTCGCTTCGCTTCAGGCGCCGTCCGTCTTTCTCCGAAGCCGCTTCCTTTGCAGGGGCCTTTACTCCCCGACCGATTCGCCCAGGAGACTTTTCAGTCGAGTTTCAAAGCGTAATCATCCCTTTTGTGCCCCGGCTCACTTTGGTTCTTCCCGCGGACTTTCCCAGTCTGCCTTCCTAGCGGAGGACGGAGTCGGACAGAGCCGAAGCTGACTTCGCGGAAGCCTCTGTTCCTCGGCCGATCCTCCCTCCGCTTCGTCCCCTTGAAGTGTCGGGCCTTTTGTGTTCCCAACGTAAAGTGAAACAGGCCGCGCAGCCTCGCCTCCCCGCGGGCCCGGCGGCAGCATCATGAGAAGGAGGGAGTAATCCAGGTAGTTCCTCGTCTTACGGCCATCAACGCAGCCCCAACACTTCTGTGGCTAAGCGAGGCTGAAGTGAGTTTTGCCCTGTTTTACCCACTTCTCTCGCCACGGCGGGTTAAGCAAATTGCCGCAGTTGTGAGGTTAGTCGCCCGGTCGTTAAGCGAATCCGGTTGCCCCCCCACCCCCGCAACTCGGCTTGTCAAAAGGTCGCCAAAGGGGGATCGCGTGAGCCGGGCACGCTGCGACCGTCGTAAATATGAGACAGTGCGATTATCCTAAGTGGGAGTCAGTGGCCAAGCGTCCGAATTTGGACCACGTGAGCGTGGAGATGCTGTGACGGTCCTAAGTGTGATAAAGGGTCCTAAGTTAGTTTTTTTTCCCAGTGCCGTTGTGACTTTGGACGGTCACTAAACGAGCGGTTGCAAGTCGAGGACTACCTGCATGGAAAAGGCCTGAGCAAGAAGCACCATTTCAGCCGCCTCTTCTGGGCTTTTAGGGGTTTGGGGATTGGGTTCCAATCCCACCTCATACTCAGGCTAGTTTTGAGAGGGTATTTTGATTTAAGACCCCAGGCGTGGTCTCTGCGGGGTCCTTGGGGCCCTCTGGGCCTGTCCGTTCTTTTGCAGACATCTCGTGACCCAGCTAGGTTATATCACCAAGGCCAGAAGGGAGCGGCTTGCCCTGTCACTGCTGGCCGGAGGATTCTCAGTGGTCGCTTGATTAGACTGTGGTTTACTGTTGGTTTGTCTGGGTTGGTAGTTCCTCCTACCAAGTTCCTTTAACCCAGCAAGGAAGTCCAAGAGAAGAAACCCCACTCCCCTCTTTCACGGATGATGTAACCTAGTTGGGTCGTGAAATGTCTGCAAGGACCCCACAATCATCTTCCTCTTCCTCCTCCTTCCCCATCCTCCTCTCTGCAACCCCCCCCCCCCCCTTCTACCACTGATGATGTTCCCTAGTTGGGTCGTGAAACGTCTGCAAGGAAGCCACCCAGCTGAGAGAGCACCAAGGACCCCACAGTCCTCCTCCTCCTCCTCCTCCTCCTCCTCCTCCTCCTCCTCCTCCTCCTCCTCCTCCTCCTCCTCCTCCACCTCTCATTCCCAAACCCCCCTCCCTTCTAGCACTGATGATGTTCCCTAGTTGGGTGATGGAACATCTGCAAGAAAACCACCCAGCTCAGAGCATCAAGGACCCCACAGTCCTCCTCCTCCTCCTCCTCCTCTCATTCCCAAACCCCCCTCCCTTCTAGCTCTGATGATGTTGCCTAGTTGGGTCATAAAATGTCTGCAAGAAAACCACCCAGCTCAGAGAGCACCCAGGACCCCACAGTCGTCGTCCTCCTCCTCTTCCTCTTCCTCCTCCTCCTCAAAACCCCACTCCCTTCTACCACTGATGATGTTCCCTAGTTGGGTCGTGAAACGTCTGCAAGGAAGCCACCCAGCTGAGAGAGCACCAAGGATCCCACAGTTGTCATCGTCCTCCTCCTCCTCCTCCTCCTCCTCCTCCTCCTCCTCCTCCTCCTCCTCCTCCTCTCTGCAAACCCCCTTCCCTTCTAGCACTGATGATGTTGCCTAGTTGGGTCATAAAATGTCTGCAAGGAAACCACCCAGCCCAGAGAGCAGAGAGCCCCAAGGGATCCCACAGTCGTCGTGTCGTCGTCGTCGTCCTCCTCCTCCTTCTCTCTCCCTCCCTCCCTCCCCCCCCCCCCTCTCTCTCTCTCTCTCTCTCTCTCTCTCTCTCTCTCTCTCTCTCTCCACACACACACACAGTGTTGATTACGCGATCCTGGGGATGCTGCAACAGTCAGTCGTAAGGGTGAAAAATGGACATAAGTCACTCTTTTTCTACTGCCGTAGCTTCAAATGGTCAGTAAACCAATAGACGTAAGTCAAGGACTACCTGTATTTCCTTTCCAGGTATATTTTGAAGCCCATTTTAAGAACTGGAGCGGGGTTTCCTCTTGGGTTGAATTGATGCAGAATCTTTTGTTTTTAAATGCCTTGGAGTAAAAAGCGCCAACTGGGTCAACTTGGCTGCCATTCCTTCAATTGTACATAGACGATTTCCAAATTACGTTAATGACTAATAAGAGAGATGGGCATATTTTATGAATGGTTCTCGTGCGACTGAGCAATTTTTGCTAGATTAGCTTCCCAGTTTGTCTCGTATCTCGTATTTAGGGTTTGTTTTTTTCCCTTCCAGGCAAACATTTGAGGTCGTTTCTGGTCTTTCCCTTCTTGAGTTTAATGAATTGCCTTCCAAAGCAGAAGATTCAGATAAATTTCATAACTATTAGCTGGCCTGTCAGGCCTTTTTTTTGAGCTTCCTTCTTCTGCAATATAATAACCTTTCCCCCCAGCTCTTTGTAAATCTGCACGAATGACAGCTCTTTTGTTTCCACCGCAGAGTGGGAATGAAAGACACAAATTTCCACTTTTAGATCTGCCTCCAGTCACCTCCCACCACCTCGAATCATTTAGTGCAATTTCGGAATGCCGCATAGACAAATGGGAAAAGGAAAGGCAGGGTTTCTAAATCCCTTCATTCGCCCTCAGCTGTGCTAGGTAGTCCTCGACGTACGACCGCGATGGCGCCCAGCGCTTTGTTGCTAAGTGAGACCCTTTCTTCAGGGAGATTGGCCCCATTTTGCGACCTTCCTGGCCGCAGCTGTTCAGCGAATCCCTGCGGTTGTTAAGTGAGTCCCACGCTCGTTCAGCGAATCCGGCCTCTCCCCCACGGACTTTGCTTGTCAGAAGGTCGCGAAAGGGGGGAGGGGGCATCACGTGACCCCCTGGGACCCTGCGACCGTCACAAATATGAGTCAGTTGCCAAGGATCTGAATTTTGAACATGTGACCAGGGGGGACGCTGCAACGGTCATTAAGTGTGAAAAATGGTCGCAGGCCCCCTTTTTCCAGTGCTGTTGTAAGTTTGGTCACTAAGTGAATTGTTGTAAGTTGAGGATGAACTATAGGTGCTAACTTGTTAGTTGAGAAGGGTTTTGTCCCTGGGCTTTTTAGCGATAGTGAATTGGATCTGGCCTTTTTGTGCCTGACACCCTTGGAGTGAGTCTGGTTGGCTTTTATTGTGCTTGTGGAATAGAAATAGGATGGAATGGAATAGAAAATAGAATATGGAATGGAATGGAATGGAATAAAGAATAAAGAATCGAATGGAATGGAATGGAATAGAATAGAAAATAGAATAGAATAGAATATAGAATAGAATAGAATAGAATAGAATAGAATAGAATAGAATAGAATAGAATATAGAATAGAATAGAATATAGAATAGAATAGAATAGAATAGAATAGAATAGAATAGAATAGAATAGAGAATAGAATAGAATATAGAATAGAATAGAATAGAATAGAATAGAATAGAATAGAATAGAATAGAATAGAATATAGAATAGAATAGAGTATAATAGAATAGAGTATAATAGAATAGAATAGAATAGAGTATAATAGAATAGAATAGAATAGAATAGAATAGAATAGAATAGAATAGAATAGAATAGAATAGAATAGAATAGAATATGGTATAGAATAGAATAGAAAATAGAATAGAATATAGAATAGAATGGAATAAAGAATAAAGAATCAAATGGAATGGAATGGAATAGAATAGAATAGAATATAGAATAGAATATAGAATAGAATAGAATAGAATAGAATAGAATAGAATAGAATATAGAATAGAGTAGAATAGAATAGAATAGAGTAGAATAGAATAGAATAGAATAGAATAGAATAGAATAGAATAGAATAGAATAGAATAGAATAGAATAGAATATGGGAAATAATAAGAATAGAATAGAGAATAGAATAGAATAGAATAGAATAGAATAGAATATGGGAAATAATAAGAATAGAATAGAGAATAGAATAGAATAGAATAAATAGAATATAGAATAGAGTAGAATAGAATAGAGTAGAATAGAGTAGAATAGAATAGAATAGAATAGAATAGAATAGAATAGAATAGAATAGAATAGAATAGAATAGAATAGAATAGAATAGAATATGGCATAGAATAGAATAGAAAATAGAATAGAATATAGAATGGAATAGAATATAGAAAATTGAATGGAATAGAATGTAGAAAATAAAATAGAACAGAACAGAATAGAATAGAATAACAGATATGGAAGGCTCCTTTGAAGTCATCTAGTCCCACCCCCTCCTCAGGCAGGAAACCCTATAGCATTTCAGACAAATGGCTGTCCATCTCTTCTTAAAGACTTCCAGTGTTGGAGCGTTCACAGCTTCTGGAGGCAAGCAGTTCCACTGGTTAGTTGTTCTAAGAGGTCAGGAAGTTTCTCCTTAGTTCCAGGTTGCTTCTCTCCTTCATTGTTTTCCATCCGTTGCTTCTTCTCCTGCCTTCAGGCTCTTTGGAGAAGAGCTTGACTGCCTCTTTGGGGCAGCCCCTGAGATACTGGAAGGCTGCTATCCTGTCCCCCCTCGCCCTTCTCTTCATTAAACTGGACATACCCAATTCCAGCAACCGTTCCTTGTATGTTTTAGCCTCCAGTCCCCTGATCCTCTTTGTTGCCCCGTTGCTAGCATTACCATCCCTGGTTTTCCCCCCCATCCCAAAAGGGTTCCCGCGAGGCCCCTTGACCCACAGCAACACCGAAGGTTGTTGCTGCATCGGGGGACAAGCTGCGTTGTCCTTTGACTCCCCAGGAGACTTTGAGATTGTCAACAGCGCAACCAAGAGCCACACCCGCGACGTGGGCTTGACTTTCCCCACACCCACCCCGAGCCAAGCCACGCTCCACGGACTGGCTTGGAGCAGGACGGAGCAGCAGCGGTCGGCTCAGCACGATGGGCTCTCGGCGGGAGACGAGGACCAGCACAAGTGGCAGCCGGGCCGTTTCCTGGAAAGCCGGAGGCCCAGAAGGAGCCGGTCCCAGTGGATGCAAGGTCTCTGCAAACCTGTTTGTGTTGTTTTGTCTGTTGTGGATTGTGTGCCTTTGGGCCGCGTTGCAAAAGCCAGTCTGGCGCAGTGCCAAAGCTGCTGGACTAGAAAACCAGGCGACGGTGAGTTCTAGTTTTCAGGCAGGCTGACGGGCCACGGCCAGGGATTGGCAGGGAGGGGCTTCGGCCTCTCGGCGGCCCTCGGATTCAGGCGGAAGATCATAATCATAATCATCATGATCATAATCGTAAAGTTGGAAGGGACCTTGGAGGTCATCCAGTCCAACCCCCTGCTCAGGCAGGAAACCCTAGACCATTTCAGACAAATGGCTGTCCAGTCTCTTCTTAAAAACTTCCAGTGTTGGAGCGTTCACAGCTTCTGGAGGCAGGTGGTTCCACTGGTTAATTGTTCTGACGGGCAGCCTCGTTCTAGACCAGCAATTTCCAACCTTGCCCCTAATAATAATAATAATAATAATAATAATTTGTTGTTGTTGTTAGCTGCGAAGTCGTGTCCGACTCATCGCGACCCTATGGACAACATTCCTCCAGGCCTTCCTGTCTCCTACCATCTTCTGGAGTCCATTTAAGCTCACGCCTACTGCTTCAGTCACTCCATCCAGCCACCTCATTCTCTGTCGTCCCCTTCTTCTATTGCCCTCGATCTTTCCCAGCATTAGGCTCTTCTCCAGTGAATCCTTCCTTCTCATTAGGTGGCCAAAGTATTTGAGTTTCAGCTTCAGGATCTGGCCTTCTAAAGAGCAGTCAGGATTGATCTCCTCTAGGACTGACCGGTTTGATCGCCTTGCAGTCCAAGGGACTCGCAGGAGTCTTCTCCAGCACCATAGTTCAAAGGCCTCAATTCTTTGGCGCTCAGCCTTTCTTATGGTCCAACTTTCACTGCCATACATTGCAACTGGGAAGACCATAGCCTTGACTATACGCACTTTTGTTGACAGGGTGATGTCTCTGCTTTTTAGTGTGCTGTCTAGATTTGCCATGGCTTTCCTTCCCAGGAGCAAGCGTCTTTTAATTTCTTGGCTACAGTCCCCATCTGCAGTGATCTTGGAGCCCAGAAAAACAAAATCTGTCACTACCTCCATTTCTTCCCCATCTATTGGCCAGGAATTGAGAGGGCCAGATGCCATGATCTTGGTTTTCTTAATGTTAAGTTTCAACCCAAGTTTTGCACTCTCCTTCTTCACCCGCAACAAGAGGCTCTTTAGTTCTTCTTCACTTTCTGCCATTAGAGTGGTATCATCTGCGTATCTTAGGTTGTTGATATTTCTTCCGGCAATCTTAATTCCAACTTTTGATTCATCTAGCCCTGCCTTTCTCATGATGTGCTCTGCATATAAGTTAAATAGGCAGGGCGACAGTATACAGCCTTGCCGGACTCCTTTCCCAATTTTGAACCAATCAGTGGTTCCGTGTCCAGTTCTCACTGTTGCTTCTTGACCCGCATATAGGTTTCTCAAGAGACAAATAAGATGGTCTGGTACTCCCATCTCTTTAAGAACTTGCCACAGTTTGTTATGATCCACACAATCAAAGGCTTTAGCATAGTCAATGAAGCAGAAGTAGATGTTTTTCTGGAACTCCCTAGCTTTCTCCATGATCCAGCGTATGTTAGCAATTTGATCTCTAGTTCCTCTGCCTCTTCGAAATCCTGCCTGTACTTCTGGTAGTTCTCGATCCACATACTGCTGAAGTCTAGCTTGTAGGATTTTAAGCATGACTTTACTAGCATGAGAAATGAGTGCAATGGTGCGATAGTTTGAACATTCTTTGGCACTGCCTTTCTTTGGAATTGGAATGTAAACTGATCTTTTCCAATCCTGTGGCCACTGTTGAGTTTTCCAAATTTGCTGGCAAATTGAGTGTAGCACTTTTACTGCGCTGTCTTTTAAGATTTTGAATAGCTCAGCTGGAATACTGTCACCTCCACTAGCTTTGTTGTTGCTCAGCTTTTCTAAGGCCCACTTCACTTCACATTCTAGGATGTCTGGCTCGAGGTCAGTGACCACCTCATTGTGATTATCAGGGACGTTAAGCTCATTCTTGTATAGTTCTTCTGTGTAATTTTGCCACCTCTTCTTAATCTCTTCTGCCTCCGTTAGGTCCCTGCCATTTTGGTCCTTTATCATGCCCATTTTTGCATGGAATGTTCCCTTCATCTCTCCAATTTTCTTGAAAAGATCTCTGGTCCTCCCTATTCTATTGTTTTCTTCTATTTCTTTGCACTGTTCATTTAAGAAGGCATTCTTATCTCTTCTAGCTATTCTCTGGAATTCTGCATTCAATTGGGCATATCTATGTTTTTCTCCCTTGCCTTTCGCTTTCCTCCTTTCCTCAGCTATTTGCAAAGCTTCCTCAGACAGCCATTTTGCTTTCTTGCATTTCTTTTTCTTTGGGATGGTTTTGGTTGCTACCTGTTGTACAATGTCGCGAACCTCTGTCCATAGTTCTTCAGGCACTCTGTCTATCAGATCTAATTCCTTAAATCTATTTGTCACCTCTACTGTATATTCAACAGGGATATGATTTAATTCATACCTGAGTGGCCTAGTGCTTTTCCCTACTTTCTTCAGTTTAAGCCTAAACTTTGCAAGGAGAAGCTCATGGTCTGAGCCACAGTCAGCTCCTGGTCTTGTTTTTACCGACTGTATAGAGCTTCTCCATCTTTGGCTGCAGAGCATATAGTCAATCTGATTTCTGTGTTGACCGTCTGGTGATGTCCATGTGTAGAGCCGTCTCTTGGGTTGTTGGAAAAGAGTGTTTGCTATGACCATCGTATTCTCTTGACAAAATTCTATCAGCCTGTGCCCTGCTTCATTTTGTACTCCAAGGCCAAACTTGCCTGTTATTCCAGTTATCTTTTGGCTTCCTACTTTAGCATTCCAATCCCCCATGATGATAAGGACATCATTTTTTGGTGTTACTTCTATAAGGTGCTGTAGGGCTTCATAGAACCGGTCAATTTCATCCTCTTCAGCACTGGTGGTTGGGGCATAGACTTGGACTACTGTGATATTGAATGGTTTCCCTTGGATTCGAACTGAGATCATTCTGTCATTTTGAGGATTGTATCCCAGTATTGATTTTCCTACTCTTTTATTGACTATGAAGGCTACTCCATTTCTTCTGAGGGATTCTTGCCCGCAGTAGTATACCTGATGGTCATCTGAATTAAATTCACCCATTCCTGTCCATTTTAGTTCGCTGATACCTAAGATGTCGATGTTCAGTCTTGTCATCTCTTGTTTGACCACGTCCAGCTTTCCTTGATTCATGGATCTTACATTCCAGGTTCCTATGGAGAAAAAATCTTTACAGCATCGGACTTTCCTTTCACCACCAGACATATCCACAGCTGAGCATCCGTTCGGCTTTGGCCCAGTCGCTTCATTCTTTCTGGCGCTACTAGTACTAGCCCTCTGCTCTTCCCCAGTAGCATATTGGACGCCTTCCGACCTGAGGGGCTCATCTTCCAGCGTCATATCGTTTTGCCTTTTGGTACTGTCCATAGGGTTTTCATGGCAAAGATACTGGAGTGGGTTGCCATTTCCAATAATAATAATAATAATAATAATAATAATAATAATAATAATAATAATAATAATAATAATAATAATAATGTTGGAAGGGACCTTGGAGGTCATCTAGTCCAACCCCCTGCTCAGGCAGGAAACTCCAGGGGTAGGCAACCTCAGCTCTTTTATGACTCGTGGACTTCAACTCCCAGAATTCCTGAGCCAGCCACACTGAGGGGATAGGGAGAGGTTTCCAAGCTGAGCCAGGCTGGCTCAGGAATTCTGGGAGTTGAAGTCCATGAGTCATAAAAGAGCTGAGGTTGCCTACCCCTGCCCTAGACCATTTCAGACAAATTTAGATGCGTGGACTTCAACTCCCAGAATTCCCCAGCCAGAGGAATGCTCTTATTTGCCTGTCTGAAAACCTGTTGGACCTTTAGCCTGAATGCCGGGGGCCGCCGAGAGGCAGAATCCACCCCTTCCCCCCCCCCACCACCTATCCCCAATCGTGGCCCGTCAGCCATCTTGACAAGGACCATTGAAACTCCCCCTCCCGCTTTTCTCCTTCTCCTCCTCCACCCCCCCTTTCTAGGAGTCTCTTGGTTCGTCCCTGCGGCAGATCTCATAGCGGACCCCCTGGAAGAGGACGGGGGTGGCTTCCCGCCCGCCAGCCCTGCTCCGGCTTGGTCTGAGCCCCCCGCCAGAGGGAAGCCGTGGCGAGAACCTCTTCGCGAGCAGAACTGGCCGGAACGTCCCGGGGCCCTCCAGGTGCGTCTGGCAGCTCCAGCAAGAGATGCTGAGAACCAGCCGCCCTGCCCTTTGCGGGAAATGACCCTGCAGGTAAAATCCAGGCTGCCGGCTTCCTCCCGCTTCCCCATCCCCATACTAGAGATCCCGGCGCCAAGGGCCAGGCGCTGCCCCGTTCCCGCTCAGCCTAGTCATAAATCCGTACGGCCGGAAGGGACCGGAGAGGCCGTCTGACACACCACCACCCCAGCACCTTCATAATATAGCTAGTCCTCGACTTAAACGACATTTCACTTAGTGACTGTTCAGAGTTACAACAGCACTGGAAAAAAGTGACCCACGGCCACTTTTTCCTCTTTTAACGACTGTCGGGGCGTCCCCCCCGGGGACACGTGATCCAAACGTGGACGCTCGGCAACCGGCTCACATTTAACGACGGTTTGCCGTGCCCCCCCCCCGGGGTCACATGACCCGCCTTCGGCTAAGCCAAGTCCGTGGGGAGGACCGATTCACTTTTAACGACCGTATGACTGACTTAACAAGCGCAGCGGTTCACTTAGCAACGCTGGCATGAAACGTCGTAAAAAAGGAACAAAACGAACCCCTGCCTTACTTCGCTTGGGACATTTTGAGCTTCTCCGAGAGGGCTGGCAAGCGCTACCCAAGTCTAAGTGCTCTTGCGGTGTCTGATCAGCTGTCGTATTGGGAGCCCCGGGGGCGCAGCGGTGAGAAGGCAGCATTGCAGGCTGACACTGTCAGCAGTTCGATCCTGATCGGCTCAAGGTCAGCTCAGCCTTCCGTCCTCCTGGTAAAATGAGGACGCAGATTGTTGGGGGCAACAGGATGAGTCTGTAAACCGCTTAGAGAGGGCTGTAAAGCATGTGAAGTGGTATATAAGTCTAAGTGCTTATTCTATTCTGTTCTGTTTTATTCTATCATTAATCTATTCTATCATTATTCTGTTTTGTTCTGTTCTATCCCATATATTCTATTCTATTCTATTCTATTCTATTCTATTCTATTCTATTCTATTCTATTCTATTCTATTCTATTCTATTCTATTCTATTCTATTCTATTCCATTCCATTCAATATTTCTATTCTATTCTATTCTATTCTATTCTATTCTATTCTATTCTATTCTATTCTATTCTATTCTATTCTATTCTATTCTATTCTATTCTATTGCCATGGTGGCACAGTGGTTAGAATGAAGTATTGCAGGCTAATTCTTCCCATAGCCAGCAGTTCGATCCTGATCTGCTCAAGATCGACTCAGCCTTCTGTCCTTCCGAGGTCAGAAAAATGAGGACCCGGATTGTTGGGGGCAACACGCTCGCCCTGTAAACCGCTTAGAGAGGGCTGCAAAAGCACTACAAAGGGGCATAGAAGTCTTAAGCGCTATTGCTATTCTCGTACTTACGACCGTTGCTGCATCCCCATGGTCACGTGATCAAAATTTGGATGCTTGGCATCTGACATGCCTTTACGACAGTTCTACTTTCGTGTCTGTGTCGTCTGTGTGTGTGTGTGACACGTGATCACCATTTGCAAACTTCCCGGCCAGCTTCTGACAAGCCAAATAAATGTGGGGAGCATGATTCACCACAGCAATTGGCGTAACAACTGTGTCTCCCCCCCCAAAAAATAAGTTGTAAAATGGAACAAAACCCACTTAACAACTGCCTTGCTCAGCAGCGAAAATTATGGTCGTAACTCAAGGACTGCGTGTGTCGTCCATGAGACTCCACACACGGATTCTCTTACCCCAGTGACACCTCCCCATTCTCCCCACCACCACCACCTCCCCCGTCACCAGTTTGGAATTAAAAAAATGGAGTGGGTTTTTGTTTTTGGGTGGGTTTTTTTTTTGCGGCTTTCGAACTTTTGAGCCAAAGAATTGTCTAGGAATTGTCAGGGTGGGAATCTTCCCATCCGCTTTCCCGCGGAGATCGGCCCCTTCCCCAAGAAGAGCCCGTGAGCTCATTTCATTTTCCCAGGCGCTTTCCCTCGGGGTTTTGTTTGGGTTAGAGGCCCTTCTCCGTGGGTCCCCCCCCCCCTGCCCTCTGCTTTGTCTCTGTCTGGCTTGTTTAAAATGTTAGTTATTTTTCCCCCCCTCCTTTTTTTTTTTTTTTTTTTACGGACGAGGCTGGGATGCTTATTCCCAAGTCTGGTGTCTTTCCGGCCAGAGTTATCCACCGCATCAAAGCGTTTTTCTTTGAAATCTCTCGAGCTTTATGGAGGCCACCTTCTCCGCTTTTTGCAAAAAAAAAAAAAAAATATTCCTCCGCCTCGGAGGCCTGTTTTTCAAGGTAGCTTATTATCATCTGCCTCAAGTCTTAAGTGGGTTTGTTTTTCCTCTCCCCACCCCCACCCCCTTTTTTCCCCCCCGTCGTGCCCCCCCCCCTTTTCGTTTCCACACTTAGGAATCTCTGGCCGTGCACCGTCCCGATTTCCTTTCCAGTTCTGGGGAACGTCTGAAACGCCTCAAGCTGCTTGTGGAAGAACGGAAGGTGCAGAGCGTGTTCCAGGGGGAAAGGGAACACTTGTTCAACCCCCCTGAGGCCATGGCTTGCAGGAATACAAGTCTGGCTAACCGAGGTACCCTCTCCTTCTTCTACACGTGAGCCCTGCTCCAAGACACTCGTCATGTCGGTTTGCTGAAGAAATGAACAACTGTTGGGGGTGGGTGGTGGTGCTGGGGCTGGCTATTCTTTGGCAAGAGAAATGACGGGGGCTCCCCCAAAATCCTGGTTGCTTCTGCTGTAAGGGGTCCTTGGTGCTCTCTTGAGTTTGCTGGCTTTCATGCAGGCGTTTCACGGCCCAACTAGGGAACCACATCAGTGCTAGGAGGTGTGTGGGGTTTGCAGGGAGGAGGAGGAGGAGGACTGTGGGGTCCTTGGTGCCCTCTGAGCTTGGCTGTTTTCTTGCAGACGTTTCATCACCTAACTAGATAACACCATCAGTGCTAGAAGGTGTGTGGGGTTTGCAAGGAGGAGGAGGACTGTGGGGTCCTTGGTGCCCTCTGAGCTTGGTGGTTTTCTTCTAGATGTTTCATGATCCAACTTAGGGAACACCATCAGTTGCTAGAAGGTGTGTGGGGTTTGCAGGGAGGAGGAGGTGGAGGAGGAGGAAAAACTGTGGGGTCCTCGGTGCTCTCTGGGCTGGGTGGTTTTTTGCAGACGTTTCATGGCCCAACTAGGTAACATCATCCATGCTAGAAGGGAGAAGGATTTGCAGAGAGGAGGAGGAGGAAGAGGAGGAGGAGGACTGTGGGGTCCTTGGTACTCTGAGCTTGGTGGTTTTCATCCAGACGTTTCATGGCCCAACTAGGGAACAACATCAGAGCTAGAAGGGAGTGTGGTTTGCAGGGGGGAGGAGGAGGAGGAGGAGGACTGTGGGGTCCTGGGTGCTCTCTGAGCTTGATGGTTTTCTTGCAGACGTTTCATGGCCCAACTAGGGAACAACATCAGTTTTAGAAGGGAGTGGGGCTCGCAGGAAGGAGGAGAAGAGGAGGAGGTGGACCGTGGGGTCCTTGATGCTTTCTGAGCTTGGTAGTTTTTCTTGCAGACGTTTCATGGCCCAACTAGGGGACATCATCAGTGCTTAGAAGGGACGGTTCCATGGTGGGGATTGAAGCTTTGCCTTGGCTTCCCAAAGACACCCAGACCTGCAGGGCCTGCTCCCCACTTTCAGGGAAGCGCGGCGTCCTTTCCCCCCAAGCTTCCTTGCAAAGGTGGCGATTCTCCTCAAGTCCACCCTTGCAACGTCCTTCGGTCTTGGGGGGGGGCGCTCATCTTACACTAAGGGTCTCCAAACCTGGCGACTTTTTAAGACTTGTGGACCTCAAGTCCCAGCATTCCCCAGCAAAGCGTATGCAGTTGAAGTCCACACAAGCCTTAAAAGTGGCCAAGTTTGGAGACTCCTGTCTTGCCCCATCAAACCAGGATTGAGTTGCTCGGCCGTCGGGTAGGACCGAAGGCGTGGAAGTCCGCTCTCTCCTCACCCTGTTCTGTTCTTCCTCTGTGTGTAGGCTATCGGGCGATTCGGAGCAGAGCGATTTCCAAGAACGAAATGGTTGAGCGGTCCAAACGGTAAGAGGGCTGATTTTTTTATTGTATTTTTTTTGGGGGGGGAGGAAAAAATAAATGACTCTCTTGGATTACGTTCAGAAGCGATAATGGGTAAACATCATAAATAACAGGCCCTTGGTTCCTTCTGCATTCCTAATAAGGAAGCGACGGATTCCTACCAAGACGTCCACGCTGGGAAAGGAGAAGAGTTGTATTGCTCTGCATTTTGGTTTCCTTGCGGGTGCTAATTTAGCTGATTTAGATTCTGCCCCAAATTCAGCCTGGGAACCATTTTGTTTACAGGCAGTCCTCAACTTGACGGCCCCAATGGAGGCTAGCATTTTCTCTTGCTAAGCGAGATATTTGTGAAGTGAGTTTTTGCCCCACTTTAACGACTCCTCTTGCCCCGTTTGTTAAGGGAAGCGCTGCGGTGTGTTAAGCTAGTTACACGCTTGTGAAGCGAATCAGGCTTCCCACATGACTTGGCTTGTCGGAAGGTTGCAAAAGGGGATCACACGACTGCCATAAATAAGCTTCCGAATGTTGATCATGTGACCACAGGGATGCGGCAACGGTCACAAGTGTGAAAAACCATCCAGATATTTAATTTAATAGCTGGAAGAGTGAAGTGTACAGTATAATGAGCCAGAAGACACCCTTGTAGTTGATTGATTGGGGAATGCGGGCTTCTGCCTGAGGCAATCTACGTTATGATTGGTTGCTGGGTGAGAAAGGGGAGTTTCCCTTTTTTCCCGCCTTTTTAAAAATTCTGTGTGCTCTGTAGGCTGTTCTGCGATTTACCTGACAATTTACCTCATGATGTAACGATGGGCCGGACTTGTTGTATATAGAGATGTAAAATATAATTCTTTAAATAAAACTACAGGTAGTCCTCACTTACGACCACAACTGAGCTCCAAATTCTGTGTGCTCTGTAGGCTGTTCTGCGATTTACCTGACAATTTATTTCATGTTGTAGCGATGGGCCGGACTATCCTGATTGTTGTATATATACATGTAGAATGTATGTATTAATGTAAAACTACAGGTAGTGCTCAAGTTGCGACCACAGTTGAGCCCCAAATTTCTGTCGTTAAGTGAAAATATTTGTTAAGTTAGTTTTGCCCCATTTGATGACCTTCCTTGCCACCGTTGTTCAGTTAGTAACATGGTTGTTAAGTGGATATGGCTTCCCCCGTTGATTTGGCTTCTCAGAAGGTTGCAAAAGGGGATCACGTGACCCCGGGACACTGCAACCGTCACAAACATGAGTCAGTTGCCAACTCTCTGTGTGTTTTGATCATGTGACCCTGGGGATGCTGCAGTGGTCGTGAGTGTGAAAAACATGTCACATTGAACAGCCACTAAATAAACTGTTGTAAGTTCTTCTTGTTGCGGTTGTGGTGATGCGCAGACAACCCACACCTGCATATACCTGCCTTTTGTGTCCCGATCAGTGCACACCTGAGGACCTCATGGCCGCGTTACAGAACGCAATTAATGTTGCTCGTTTCTGGGCAAGATCTCTTTAATTTGGGTTGGGTTTTATTAATGTGTTTTAACCTACTTTTTTAATGTGTTTTAACTTATTGTAAGAGTTGTGGGCATTTTGTTTAATCTTTTTTAATTTTTGTATTTTGTCTTTTAACATGTACTGCCCTGTTCACCGCCCTGAGTCCTTCGGGAGAAGGGCGGTATACAAATAAAATAAATAAATAAATAAATAAATAAATAAATTTGCACATATAGTATTTTAACCTTATATTTTATATTTTAAAGTTTATGTCATATGGCAGGGGTCTTCAAACTTGGCCCTTTTAGGACTTGTGGACTTCAACTCCCTGAATTCCTCAGCCAGGCACGCTGGCTGAGGAATTCTGGGAGTTGAAGTCCACTCCTCTTAAAGTCTATATCAGGGGTCTTCAAACCGGGCCCTTTGATGACTTGTGGACCTCAACTCCCAGAATTCCTCAGCTAGCATGTCTGGCTGAGGAATTCTGGGAGTTGAAGTCCACAAGTCCTAAAAGGGCCCCGTTTGAAGACCCCCATCATACGGGACGCCTTATTTGAATTGTGATGCTTCTGACACAAACAAGCAAACTCGTATTGGCGGGTCTCCTTCTCCTCGCCCTAAATATAAGCTGGCCGGCACGCAAGGTGGGGATCGCTACCTTGTAAACTGTCTTCTGGCTTTCTCTTCCCTCGTCCAGCATCTACGACCAGCTGCCTGAGGTGCGAAAAAGACGTGAAGAAGAGAAGAGAAAATCGGAATATTCTACCAACCGCTTGAAGGCCCAGCTTTACAAAACGGTGGGTGCCCCTTTCTTTCTTTCTTTCTTTCTTTCTTTCTTTCTTTCTTTCTTTCTTTCTTTCTTTCTTTCTTTCTTTCTTTCTTTCTTTCTTTCTTTCTTTCTTTCTTTCTTTCTTCCCTCCCTTCTCTTTTCCTTTTTCGTTCCTCTTTCTTTCTTTCTTTCTTTCTTTCTTTCTTTCTTTCTTTCTTTCTTTCTTTCTTTCTTTCTTTCTTTCTTTCTTTCTTTCTTCCCTCCCTTCTCTTTTCCTCTTTCTTTCTTTCTTTCTTTCTTTCTTTCTTTCTTTCTTTCTTTCTTTCTTTCTTTCTTTCTTTCTTTCTTTCTTTCTTCCCTCCCTTCTCTTTTCCTTTTTCGTTCCTCTTTCTTTCTTTCTTTCTTTCTTTCTTTCTTTCTTTCTTTCTTTCTTTCTTTCTTTCTTTCTTTCTTTCTTTCTTTCTTTCTTTCTTTCTTTCTTTCTTTCTTTCTTTCTTTCTTTCTTTCTTTCTTTCTTTCTTTTGTTTCTCCAGTCAAAGTCTGTGGGCTGCGAGGCAGGGGATGATGGGGTTTGGGGATGGGGCAATAGCGACAGCACTTAGACGTATATACCCCTTCCCAGAGATTTACAGCTCTCTCCGAGCGGTTTACAGTCCTAACAATCTGGCTCCGCGTTTTACAGACCTCAGAAGGATGTGAAGGCTGAGTCAACCTTGAGCCGGTCAGGATCGAACCGCTGGCAGCGGGCAGAGTTAGCCTGCAATCCTGCCTCCTAACCACTGCACCGCTGTGGCTCTTACGAGAGAAGGGAAGGAGAGAAAGAAAGAAAAGGAAGAAAGAAAAAGGGAGGGAGGGAGGGAGGAGTGGAAAGAAGAGGGAGAGAAAAAGAGAAGGGAAAGAAGAGATAGAGGGAGCAGGAGATAAAGCGAAAAATGGAGAGAAAGGAAGGAAGGAGAGAGAGAGTAGAGGGAAGGAAAGGAACGGCAGAAAAGGCGCGAAGGAAGGAGAGAGGGAGGGAAGGAGAGGGAGAGACTAGCAATAGCACTTAGACTTATATACCGCTTTACAGGCCCCTCTAAGCAGTTTACAGAGTCAGCCTGAAGATAATCTGGGTCCTCATTTTACCGACCTCTCAAGGACGGAAGGCTGAGTCGACCTTGAACCAGTCAGGATCGAACTGCTGGCAGTGGGCAGAGTCAGCCTGCAATATTGCTTTCTAATCACTGCACCCCACGGCTCGGGTGGAAAGAGTCCATAATCTGTAGGGCAGGAGCAGGTCTGGGTGATGATTGGACAGAAAAGCCAACCAAGAAGTAGCCATGTTACCTGCTGTACAGCTATGTGGGCCCAGCCTTTGCAGGCTGTCCTCCACTTACTACCAGCCCCTTAGCTGTTTGAAGAGGCCTTGGAGTCCTAGTAGGCCACTACTTTTAAGTAGGAGCCAGCCGTGTGCGGCAGCTGCCAAAAAAAGCCAACACAGTGCTAGGCTGCATTAACAAAGGGAGAGAATCAAGATCACGTGAAGCGTTAATACCACTTTACAAGGCCTTGGTAAGGCTACACTTGGAATACGGCATCCAGTTTTGTTCACCACGATGTAAAAAAGATGTTAAGATTCTAGAAAGAGTGCAGAGAAGAGCAACAAAGATGATCAGGGGACTGGAGGCTAAAACATATGAAGAACGGTGGCTGGAATTGAGTATGTCCAGTTTAATGAAGAGAAGGACAAGGGGGGACAGGATGGCAGTCTTCCAGTATCTCAGGGGCTGCCCCAAACAAGAGGCAGTCAAGCTCTTCTCCAAAGCGTCTGAAGGCAGGACAAGAAGCAACGGATGGAAACTCGAGAGAAGCAACCTGGAACTAAGGAGGAATTTGCTGACAATGAGAACAATTAACTGGTGGAACTCCTTGCCACTAGACGTTGTGGGAGCTTCATCACTGGAGGTTTTTAAGAAGAGATTGGATAGCCATTTCTCTGGATTGGTATAGGGTGTCCTGCTTGGGCAGGGGGTTGGACTAGAGGACCTCCAAGGTCCCTTCCAACTCTGGTTTTTTGCTTGGGGGCCAGCCGTGAGTTCATCGGCTTCCCCAATCTTGAAGCGTGGACTGTCGTAAAACTGGAGCTCGTGGCCCTTGCAGCGGGCTGCGAATTGACCCCCACAAGCAGAGGAGGACCGCGGGAAAACTGCACCCGCGGTGAAGAACAGTGGTACCTCTGAAGGGGCGGGGCTTAAGCTAGAGGGCATAAAACAGGACAGAAATGTCAGCTTCTGGGGAGAAAAGCCGAGTTTAATCCTGGCCAAAGGAAGGCGCATCGCCGGGCTTTAAAAAATTAAGGAAGCTGCTCTTTGTGCCTCAACCACTAGGGGGCAGCACAGCCAACACCACTTTGCAAGTTTTCTCCATGGGGATTTCTCCAGGCCTTTTTTTGGGGGGGGGGCACAGTCTGAAGACCCTCCAGACTTTTTTTTTTTAAGCGACTCTGAAACCTAGGCAAAGGATACAGGTGGGCCTCGACTTACAACCGGTTCGAAGTTATGACGAATCTTCCCAGCGATATTTACGGCCCGGTTTTGCAGTTCTGAAAGCCGACGAAGACACACTGGACCCCAGTCTGGGTGCTCGGCAACCAGCCCATATTGATGATGGCCGTTTGTAACCTCATAGAGCAGCGGTCTTCAAACTTGGCCCTTTGATGACTTGTGGACTTCAACTCCCAGAATTCCCCAGCCAGCGTGCCTGGCTGAGGAATTCTGGGAGTTGAAGTCCACTCCTCATAAAGTCTATATCGGGGTCTTCAAACGTGGCCTTTTGATGACTCGTGGATGTCAACTCGCAGAATTCCTCAGCCAGCATGGAGAACTGTGGCCCCTTTATGAGGCATGCTGGCTGAGGAATTCTGGGAGTTGAAGTCCACAAGTCCTAAAAGTGCCAAGTTTGAAGACCCCTGATATAGACTTTAAGAGGAGTGGACTTCAACTCCTTGCTGGCTGAGGAATTCTGGGAGTTGAAGTCCACTCTTAAAGTCTCTATCAGGGGTCTTCAAACTTGGCCTGGCTGAGGAATTCTGGGAGTTGAAGTCCACTCCTCTTAAAGTCTTTATCAGGGGTCTTCAAACGTGGCCCTTTTATGGCTTCTGGACTTCAACTCCCAGAATTCCTCGGCCAGCGTGCTTTTCTTTCTTTCTTTCTCCTTCCTTCCTTCTTTCTCTTCACTCTCCCTTTCTCTCTTCTCTTTCTCTCTTCTCTCTCTTTCTTTTTCTTTCCTTCCTTCCTTTTTCTTTCCCTGCCCCTTCCTCCCTCTCTCCCTCCCTCCCTTCTCTTCACTC
Source organism: Vipera latastei (assembly GCA_024294585.1). Classification (NCBI taxonomy): domain Eukaryota; kingdom Metazoa; phylum Chordata; class Lepidosauria; order Squamata; family Viperidae; genus Vipera; species Vipera latastei. The sequence continues at coordinate 78,907,601 of CM044360.1, read as the reverse complement.
TCCCTTTCTCTCTCTCTCTCTCTCTCTCTCTCTCTCTCACATACACACAGCCCTGGCCTTGTACCCCGTCCCAAGCGAAAGCCAGTTCAGCGCTAGTTGGGCTTTCCTCTGCCTACCTCCCCCCCCCCACAACCACTTGCCACTTTTTCAAGGATCTCCTCTTCCCCCCCCCCCCCCCAATTAATTAATCTGGGCCTCCGTCCTGGCAGGAAGGGACCAAGAGGCGGAGGGGCTTCCTGGGACGGGTGGGTGTTCCTCGCCTTGACAGATCTGTTCTTTCCTTTTCCAACAGAAAATCACCAATCGTGTCTTGGGGAGAAAAGTCCCGTGGGAGTGACTGACGGGGAAAGAAGAAAACAAAAAACCGAACAACGTCCCTGTTTTAATAAACCTTATCGCACGTAGTAGGGGTGTTTTTTTTTTTTTTACCTTTTCTTTTTAACTCTTTTTTTATAAATTATGAACTTGTGCCTACACACCGTAAACTCCTCAGGCGGTTTTTCCCTGGCTCCCCTTAGATTTCCTGACCTTAACTGGGGTTCAGGGGTGCCCCTTTCCAGTCACCAACCATCTCTCTACCCTCGGCGTTTCCGATCGTAATTGAAGATTTTTTTTAAAAAAAAAATCAACGAGGAATTTTTTTTTCATATTCTGTCTGCGTTTGTACCACTAACTCATCAACAGCACATTAAATTGGCAGTTTTGTGTGTGAAAGTAGGTTTTGTTATTGATATATATCTATATCTATAAATTTATCTCTATCTATCTATCTATCATCTCTGTCTGTCTGTCTATCTCTATCTATCTATCTATCTATCTATCTATCTATCTATCTATCTATCTATCTATCTATCTATCCACCTACCTACCTATCTTATCTATCTATCTATCTATCTATCTATCTATCTATCTATCTATCTATCTATCTATCTATCTATCTATCTATCATCTCTGTCTGTCTGTCTGTCTATCTCTATCCTCTATCTATCTATCTATCTATCTATCTATCTATCTATCTATCTATCTATCTATCTATCTATCTATTCATCCATCCATCCATCTATCCATCTCTCTATCTCTATCCTCTATCTATCTATCTATCTATCTATCTATCTATCTATCTATCTATCTATCTATCTATCTATCTATCTATCTATCTATCTATCTATCTATCTATTCATCCATCCATCCATCTATCCATCTCTCTACTCTATCTATCTATCTATCTATCTATCTATCTATCTATCTATCTATCTATCTATTCATCCATACATCCATCTATCCATCTCTCTCTCTATCCTATATCTATCTATCTATCTATCTATCTATCTATCTATCTATCTATCTATCTATCTATCTATCTATCTGTATTTCAGGCATTTTGTATCACTGATGATTGGATGATTACCCTGTATTTTTATTTCTCCGTGGCGGGGGGAAAAAAATTAAAATATCATAACAATATCCCTGCCCCTGATGGCTTTTGCCGAGCGTTTTCATCAGCTGTTAATTCATACAGGAGCAGCATTCCCCAAAAGTGGTCGAAAATGGACGGCGGCCAGGACTTCTGGATGGAAGACCCTCCCGTTTTTTTTTTACCCGCATTGCATCTAAACTGAGGAAGGGGCTAGAGTTGCCTATTGACAGCCAATGTCTTGACTCTTTGAACAGCTACGCTGGCTGGGGAATTCTGGGAGATGATTTTCCATCCCTCTTAAAGTTGCTAAGGCCGAAAAACATGGCCTTACGAGATTTAGAGCTGGCCAGGCTAGACTAGGCAGTTGTGAGACACACAGACCAACACCATACACAGCCACACGTGCGGGTACACAACAGCGTTCTCCTTCCCCAGTAGCCCAGCTGCTACTTTTGTGTATTGCTCTGCCTTCCTTCCTTCCTTCCTTCCTTCCTTCCTTCCTTCCTTCCTTCCTTCCTTCCTTCCTTCCTTCCTTCCTCCCTCCCTCCCTCCCTCCCTCCCTCCCTCCCTCCCTCCCTCCCTCCCTCCTATCTCTGCTCTTTTTTTGCTGCCTGGTTGCAATTCTGCAAGCCGGCTGTTCTTTGAGTCACAAAGGGTGTTTCCCCCGCCTCCCCCCCCCAGAAATCTGAACAGCAGCCAAAGGCAGCTGTGTCGCTTTGCGCACACCCGGCGTTGCCGAAACAGCTCGGAGCTCCAGAATCCCAAATTAGCCAGGCCAGCGCCGTGTCAGCAAAACACGAGAAGGGTGTGGGTTTGAACCAGGGAAGAAGAAAGAGCCTCCGGGTCATTATAGGTAGTCCTCGACTTACGACCACTATTGAGCCCACAAAGTTACGTCGCTAAGTGAGACATTTGTTCAGTGGATTTTGCCCTGTTTTATGGCCCTTTCTCGGTAAGCGAAACCGGTTCCCCCCCTCCCCACATCGAGTTCGCTGGTCAGAAGGTCGCAAAAGGGGATTGTGTGACCCCGGGATGCTGCGACCATCGTAAATATGAGTCAGTTGCCCCAAGCGTCCGAATTTCGATCACGGGACCATGGGGATGCTGCGACGGCCGTAAGCGTGAATGATGGTCGTGAGTCCCTTTTTTCAAAGCTGTTGTAATTTGGAATGGTCACTAAGTGAAACGCTGTGATTCATTTAGTGACTGAAATTACAACAGCACTGAAAAAGGGAACTTGTGATATCTTTCACACACATGACCGTTGCAGCATCCCCGTGGTTGTGTGATCAAAATTCAGACACTTGGCAACGACTGCTAATTTTATTTATTTTATTTATTTATTTATTTAATTAGTTTTATATACCGCCCTATTCCCGAAGGACTCAGGGCGGTTTACAGGGCAAAATTTAAAAGACAATCTAAAAGTTGAAATAGAAATAGAATTAAAATGAATTAAATTAATTAATAGCCCAACAAATTAAAACAAAGTTTAAAAACTTCAAACCCCTCAATCCAGACCAGATAGATCCAAGAACCAGGTTTTCAGGTCCCGGCGAAACGAACGAAGGTCGGGGGCGGTCCGGAGTTCCACAGGCAGATCATTCCATAGGGCAGGCGCGACTTATGACGGTCGCAGCGTCCCGGGAGATCACGTGATCCCCTTTTTGCGGCCTGCTGACGAGCAAAGTCAGTGGGGAAGCCGGATTCCCTTAACGACCGTGTTACTAATTGGACGCAGGCAGTGATTCACTTAACAACTGTGGCAATAAAGGTCATAAAATGGGGCAAAAGTCACTTTTAACAGATGTCTCGCTTAGCGACATAAACTTGGGGGTCAGTTGTGGTCGTAAGCTGAGGACCGCTTGCATTCTCTTCATCTTATCCTGCAGCCACGAAAGTTGGTAAAACACGGGACAAAATTCACTTAACAAGCTGTCTCGCTTAGCGACAGAAATTTGGGCCTCGGTTGTCGTCGTAAGTCGAGGACTGCGTGCTGATGGAACGTGCACGCGCCTTCCGCTGTGAGAACCAAGCACGTGCATTTCATTGCAAGCCTCTTGTTTTACGCTAATGGCCGCAGAATCCGCCCTGGGTGGCACGTCAAGCACCCGGCTCTGCCTTTTGCTTGTTGGGGGAAAAAAAAGCAGAATCCTCGCCTGTCGGAAGGTAAACATGGTTAGATCAAAGTCAAGCGCTTGAAGAACCGCGAACGCTGCAACTTCAAAGGGGAAATGTCTCTGGGCTCATCTTCTATCTAACCCCTAAGATGCCTTGCAGCGAGAGATGATTCATATCCTTCTTTTAAAAGAAAAAATGAAATGAATCAAGGAAAGAAGAAACGTTTCTTTGCTTTTTCGGCCACGTCAGATCGGAACGTTTTCTTGCTCATCGATGCCTTTCCAAAAAAAACAGGAGGACAGCCGAACGCCGGACCGTTGCATTCACATGAGCAACCTTGCCGGCCAAAAAAAAAAAAAGTTGCCATTTATTTTTTTAAAAAAAACTTTTCAGAGAGTTTCAACTCCCAGCGCGGACTCTCCGAAGTGGTGAATGCTCCAACACTGGAAGTTTTTAAGAAGAGACTGGCCAGCCATTTGTCTGAAATGTCTGAGCAGGGGGTTGGACTAGATGACCTCCAAGGTCCCTTCCAACTACTACTACTACTACTACTTCTTCTTCTTCTTCTTCTTCTTCTTCTTCTTCTTCTTCTTCTTCTTCTTCTTCTTCTTCTTCTTCTTCTTCTTCTTCTTCTTCTTCTTCTTCTTCTTCTTCTTCTTCTTCTTCTTCTTCTTCTATTATTATTATTATTATTATTATTATTATTAATTTCTTTATGCTTGTTTTTTAAAAATTTGCAGCTATAAAACCAGAGTTTTTCTAGTTGAACCCTTGAAGTTTTTCATGCCTCTCTGGGTTAAACACAGGTGGTTTTTCGACTCACATCCCAGGGGTGGGATTCAAATAGGGCGAACAGCCGTTTCTCTGCGTGGATGCCGCTTCCGGAAGTCCGTTCTGGGCCTGGGCGACCAAAAGATTAGCTACCGGTTCTGCCGAAGCGGTGCGAACCGTCTGAATCCCACCCCTGCTTACAACCCTTCATTTTAGTGGCTGTTCAAAGGGCTGAAAAATGGAACCGATGCCCATTTTTTCACACTTAGGACTGTTGCGCCGTCCGTGGGGTGGGTGGGTCACGTGGTCAAAATTCGGATGATTGGCAGCTGATTCATATTTAGGACGGTCGCATAACCCTTGAAGCTTTCGTGCCTCTCCGGGTGAAATACGTACAGGCAGTTCTCGACTCGCAACCATTCATTTAGTGGCTGCTCCCAGTTACGACGCCACTGAAGAAAGCGACTTACGACCCTTTTTTCCCACAGGACCGTGGCCGCCTCCCTCCCCCCCCCGGTCACATGATCGACATTCGGACTCTTGGCAACCGGCTTATATTTATGACGGTCGTCGTGTCCACGGAGTCACGCGATCCTCTTCTGCGACCAAATTGACAGGCAAAGTTAATGGGGAAGCCAGATTCATTTAACAACCGTTTTGCTAAGATCGATCAGAATAGAGCCGGAAGGGACCTGGCGAGGTCTTCTAGTCCATCCCCTTTGCTCAAGATGGAGACCCCGCCTAGACCATTTCAGACAAGCGGCTGTCCGGCCTCTTCTTCAAAGCCTCCACTGGCGAAGGACCCACAACCAGCTGTTCCACTTCACTTTGCTAAGTTGGCAACTGCAGCCGTTCAGTTAACGAGGCCGGCAAGAAAAAATGGTAAATTGGGTCAAAGCTCATTTAACAACTTGTCTGGCTCAGCAGCGGAAATTGTGGTCATAACTGGGAGGACTTTGCGTAACGAGCGAAATCATTTCTGAAGTCCAGAAAATAAAGTGTGTGAACTTCTTCCTCATTTAGTGAGCTTTTCAACCACCGTGGCGTGACGGTTTTAGTTCTGAAGTTAAGGAAGTACGGTCTGGAAAAAAAAATGATGACTGGGAGCTTTATAGAATACTAAAAATGGTCCGATTGTTATGACCATGACCTTCAGGTCTTCTAAAACAGGGCTTTTCAACCAGTGGCACGGGTACCACCTGTGGTACATTGGCACCTGGCAGGTGGTACGCGACCATCCTAGAAAAGCGGTAGCAGGGGAGGGGAACGAGCTGAACCGGTGGCAGCACCGCACAAGCCTGAGCGAGAGACGGCTGGAGCTGCAGGGCTGTCGGGGCTCAGCGGAAGCGCCAGGATCCAGCTGGAGTTCAGCGCTGATCCTGGGACTTCTGCTGAGCCCAGAAGAAGCGCCGATCAGCTGGAATGTTGCAGCATCTCCAGGGTCTTGTGATTTGCATTCAGATGCTGGGCAACTGATTCATATTTAGGACAGTCACAGTGTCCCAGGGTCATGTGAAGTGACCAAAACCTGCTGCAACCACCCAGCAAACCGGGGGGGGGGATAAAAACCAAACATACCCCACCCCACCCTCACTGCCAATCCTCAACAGAAATGCTCACAACCATGAAAACCTCGGACAGGAGGAAGAGCGCCGCCGGGCAGGCAGGCAGGCGACTTGCTCGGCTGTGGCTTGGGGGGCACTTTTTCAGTGCCACTGTAACTTCGAACAGTCACTAAGCGAGCTGTTGTAAGTCGAGGACTACCTGTACTTCATCCCTTTTTTCCTTTTTTGGGGGGGGGTCATCAAGTTTTTGACCCCTTGCTAGGTGACTGGTGGTACTTGGATGTTGCCATATCCTAAAAGTGGTACAATGGGTGAAAAGGTTGAAAAGCCCTGGTCGAAAAGAAGCCTGTCCGTCAAAACGCCAAACGATTGACAGTTGGGGCTTTTTTTAATATATCAATTTAAAAGGCATTTTCAAGCCCAGTTGCCCAACCATGCAGCACCTAGCAAGCCTTGTTTGGGCTGAGAAGCCAAACTGCGACTTTGATTACAGATAGTCCTCGACCTACGACGATCCATTTAGTGACCGAAGTTACAACAGCACTGAAAGAAGGGACATCGCCGGGGTTTCCCCCCCCCCCCCACTTTTGACTGCTGCAGCATCCCCCGTGGTCAGGTGACAGATTGGCATGCATTTAATGACGGTCGCAGAGTCCCCCTTTTGCGACCCTGGGACAAGCAAAGTCAGTTGGGAAAGCCAGATTCGCTTAACGACCGCGTGACTGAGGTAACCACGGCGGGGATTCCCTTAAGAACGGTGGCAAGGCAGGTCGTAAAACGGGACAAAACATACGGAACAACTTCGCCTTTACCGGTGGACATTTTTTTTTGCTCAGGGTCTGGTCGTGAAGTCGTAGGACTAGCGGCTACCAGAAAAATCTCAGGACGTCGAAGTAGATGGGAAAGTCGTCAAAATATTCCCGTACGGAGATAGGGAGACTCCACTTTTATTCCCTGGTATCCAGAAACCAATCTGGAGGTTTCCTTGAAGTCACCAGGAATCAAGCTTGCTTTGAAAGAAACTATGTTTTGTGGCGTCCTGGGTGCCCTCTGAGCTTGGTGGTTTCCTTGCAGACGTTTCCTGACCCAACTAGGTAACCATATCAGTGCTGGGAGGGAGTGGGGTTTGCAGAGAGGAGGAGGAGGAGGGGGGGACAGGAGGAAGGGGAGTTAACGGCCTGGTTGGGCTCCTGCTTCTCTCTCTAAACCAAGGGTCTCCATCAGCCACTGTTAAGACTTGTGGACTTCAACTCCCAGAATTCCTGGCTGGGGAATTCTGGGAGTTGAAGTCCACAAGTCTTCACAGGATTGAAGACCCCTGGCCTAGTCTAACGAAAAGAAGAACTAGGGGGGGAGGGAAGACGCGACAGTCTTCCAATATCTGTCGCAAGAGAAGAGGGGGTGTCAATAAAGGCGATCGTGGGGGGGGGGTCCACCTCTTCTCCGAAGCACCCCAAGGCAGGGCAAGAAGCAACAGAGGGCAACTAATCCAGGAGAGGAACGAAGGAGAAATTTCCCGAGGATTGGAAGAATCAAGTGGAACGGCTTCCTCCCAGATGTTGTGGCTGCGCCATCCCTGGAGGCTTTTAAGAAGAGGCCGGCTTGAAATGGTGTTGTACTAGGGTTTTTCCCTTGGAGGAGGGGGTTGGGCTAGATGACCTCCGAGGTCCCACCCAAGTTTGGCAGGGAACATGATCTGTTCAGTTCCTTGTCGGTTGGGATCTGCTTGTGGCCCCCACTGATGTCTCCCCTGGGTCAGTGTCTCTTGGGGGTGGGTGGGGGCAAAGACCCCCCCACACACACACACACGCACACATCAGGAGCTCTGCTTTGCATGCATTGGTTGCCCAGAAGTTAAAAGTCAGAGGATGGGAAAAGGCGGGTGCTTTTCGCAGTATCGCCACACAAACCACATCCTGCTCGGAAGCAAGCCAGTGATTCACCACATGCACATGCACAGGTGCAGGGCTGGGGAATTGCTAGCGTGCAGGGGGAAGCCAGCCTCCATGATTGAGGGCTTACGGTGTGGAGCCATCATTTGTAACCAAAGCCAGGCTTAGCCCAACAGGCCCCCGTCTTGCATTTTCCATCTAGCACGGGGAGCCTTGTTGGGCTCTTCTTCTGCAAAGCTGGTTCCTTCCCCACCATAGGTTTGTGGGGTCCTGGGTGCTCTCTGAGCTGGGTGGCTTTCTTGCGGACGTTTCATGACCCAACTAGCCAACATCATCAGTGCTAGAAGGGAGAGGAGGAGGAGGAGGATTGTGGGGTCCTTGTTGCTCTCTGAGCTTGTTTGTTTTCTTGCAGACATTTCTTGACCCAACTAGGTAATGTCATCAGTGCTAGAAGGGAGGAGGAGGTGGACTGTGGGGTCCTTGGTGCTCTCTGGGCTTGGCTGTTTTCTTGGAGACGTTTCTTTTTTTTTTTTAAAGAGTTTTACAAAAACAAGATTTTACAATATATCCCCAAATCCCCCCCCACCCCAAACCCGCCCACTTCCCCCCCCCACTTCCCAGAGCTAAATACAGGATTATAGTTATAATAATCATATTCTAAATAAGAATTATGCATAATATACAATTAACCAAATTCATAATGTGCTTTAACTCCCCTTTAACATAGATACATACAAAGTACCAACACTAAGATCAATAACAATATCCCTCTAAAATCTACTCATAAGCTAAATGGAACTTTTTAGTCCCATATTTATTCTGAATATAATCTATCCATCTCCTCCAAATTGAAATATATCTTTCTTGCAGACGTTTCTTGACCCAACTAGGGAACATCATCAGTGCTAGAAGGGAGGAGGAGGAGGAGAAGGACGAAGACGATGACTTTGGGGTTCTTGGTGCTCTCTGAGCTGGGTGGTTTTCTTGCGGACGTTTCAGGACCCAACTAGGCAACGTCATCAGTGCTAGAAGGGAGAGGAGGAGGAGGAGGACTGTGGGGTCCTTGGTGCCCTCTGAGCTGGGTGGTTTTCTTGCGGACGTTTCAGGACCCAACTAGGGAACATCATCAGTGCTAGAAGGAAGCGGGGTTTGCTCTCTTGATAGTTCCTTCATTTTTTTGCAAAACATACACGTGGAACTGGGGTGCCTTGCGGATCCCACGATGCTCTGAACCAAGCCCCAGAAAGGCTGAGAACAGGTTTTATTGTTCCAATTGAGCCGTGAGGTGGCTTGCGTGAATTTGGCCAAAGAGGAAACTGGCTCCATCCTCTCCCACCCACCCACAGGGCCTGAGTCATGCGTCAGTCATGTTGGTCAAGGATCCCATGCCCAGCGCATGAACTAACGGACATTTGGGGGGGAAGGGTCCCAAAAGTTTGGGACAGAAGAATAACTTGATACAATCCATAGCTCTCCAATTTGATGCTCTAAGACAGGGGTCTTCAAACTTGGCCCTGGGAGTTGAAGTCCACAAGTCATAAAATGGCTTGAAGACCCCTGCTCTAAGATAAGGTGGGGGCCAGAGACTTTAATGGCATTTGGGGCGTGGGGGGGGGGAGAGGTCCAGTTTTCAAGGAAGAGGAAAACTGGGAGGAAAAAAGGGGAGTTCTAGTCCTGCCTTAGGCACAAAAACCAGCTGGGTGACTTTGAGCCAATCACCAGGAGACGGTGAGTTCTAGTCCTGCCTTAGGCACAAAAAACGGCTGGGTGACTTTGGGCCAATCACCAGGAGACGGTGAGTTCTAGTCCTGCCTTAGGCACAAAAAACGGCTGGGTGACTTTGGGCCAATCACCAGGAGATGGTGAGTTCTAGTCCCTTCTTAGGCACGAAAGCCAGCTTGGTGACTTTGGGCCACTCACCAGGAGACGGTGAGTTCTAGTTCCGCCTTAGGCATGAAAGCTGGCTGGGTGACTTTGGGCCAAGCACTGGGAGTCAGTGAGTTCTAGTTCCACCTTAGGCACAAAAACCAGCTGGGTGACTTTGAGCCAATCACCAGGAGACGGTGAGTTCTAGTCCCGCCTTAGGCACAAAAACCAGCTGGGTGACTTTGAGCCAATCACCAGGAGACGGTGAGTTCTAGTCCCGCCTTAGGCACAAAAACCAGCTGGGTGACTTTGAGCCAATCACCAGGAGACGGTGAGTTCTAGTCCCTTCTTAGGCATGAAAGCCAGCTTGGTGACTTTGGGCCACTCACCAGGAGACGGTGAGTTCTAGTTCTACCTTAGGCTCGAAAGGCAGCTAGATTGCCCTGAGCCAGTCATTCTCTCTCAGCCCATCGTACCTCACAGGATTGTTTTTGTGACGTGAGCAGGAGGAGGAAGGTGTGCTGTGTAAGTTTGCCACCTTGCGTTATTTGGAAAAATAATCATTCACAGGAAGTGGCTAGCAGCCTCTTTGCAGCAATTAAAAGAGCCGTTAAGCAGCCCCCACCCCTCCCCATAAGAGGAGAGGGAAAAGTTGGGCCTTCAAGGTCTTCTCCTCGGAAACCCCTGGATGGATTAATGGGGGTGTTGCTGGAAGCAGAGAACAGGAGGAGAAAGAGGAGAAGCAAAGCTGGCTTTTGGTTTTGTGCATTTTGGCAGCCGAGGGGAAGAAAGAGAGAGAGAGAGAGAGAGAGAGAGAGAGAGAGAGAGAGAGAGAAACACCCCACCCAGCAGTTTTCGAATCCTCCACCCTGATCAGGAAGAGGGTGGGGAGACGGCAGCCGAAAAGGGCTTAGAACCGCTTCCAGGCCTGGTCTCACTCCACCCCAAGCTGCTTCTGGCAAGGGAGGACCCATATGCCATGGGTGGGGAAGGCAACGGGTCACATAATAACAAGAGTTGGAAGGGACCTTGGAGGTCTTCTAGTCCAACCCCCTGCTCAGGCAGGAGACACTAGCCCGGACCGTTTCAGACAAAATGGCAGTCCCGTCTCTTCTTTAAAACCTCCACTGTTGGAGCACCCACAACTTCTGGAGGCAAGGAGTTCCACTGGTTAATTGTTCTCACTGTTAGGAAATTTCTCCTTAGTTCCGGGTTGCTTCTCTCCTTAGTTGGTTTCCTTCCGTTGCTTCTCATCCTGCCCTCAGGTGCTCTGGAGGATAGCTTGACTCCCTCTTCTTTGGGGCAGCCCCTCAAATATTGAAAGGCTGCTATTGTGTCACCCCTAGTCCTAATACAATATAACAGAGCCGGAAGGGACCTTGGAGGTCTTCTAGTCCAACCCCCTGTTCAAGCAGGAGACCCTAAACCATTCTGGACATGTGACTGTCAGTCGCTTCTTAAAAGCCTCCAGTGATGGAGCATTCACAACTTCTGGTGGCAAGCCGTTCCACAGGTTAATTGTGCTCACTGTCATGAAATTCCTCCTTAATTCCAGGTCGCTTCTCTCCTTGATCAGTTTCCATGCGTTACTTCTTGTCTTGCCTTCCGAAGGTTTGAAGAACGCATGGTGAAGACTTATTCAAAAACAGAATAATTGGGTTGGAGGGGACCTTGGAGGTCATCTAGTCCAACCCCCTGCTCCGGCAGGAAACCCTATCCCATTTCAGACAAATGGTTGTCCAGTCTCTTCTTAAAAACTTCCAGTGTTGGAGCGTTCACCGCTTCTGGAGGCAGGTGGTTCCACTGGCTAATTGTTCTCCCTGTCAGGAAATTGAAACTGAATCATCCACTAAGAATTCTGTCTATGCTTACACATATTTTTACTTCCATCCTTTTCTGTTCTTATATTCTTGGATGGGTCACGCAATCCCCCTTTTGCGACCTGCTGAAGTCGCAAAGTCAATGGGGAAGCCAGATTCACTTAACAGCCGTGTGGCTAATTTAACAGATGCAGTGATTCACTTAACAACGGTGGCAAAGGTTGTAAAATGGGTTAAAACTCACTTTAAACATGTCTCGCTTAGCGACATAAATTGTGGGCTCAATTGCGGTCATAAGTTGAGGACCACTTGCATTCACTTTATCATATCCTTTCTCCATATAAACAAAACTCTCTCTCTCTCTCTCTGTCCATTATCTATCTGTCTGTCTGTCAGTCCGTCTACTATCTATCTATCTATCTATCTATCTATCTATCTATCTATCTATATCTGTCTGTCCGTCTATCTATCTATCTATCTATCTATCTATCTATCTATCTATCTATATCCATCTGTCCATCTGACTATCTATCTATCTATCTATCTATCTATCTATCTATCTATTTATCTATCTATCTATATCTGTCTGTCCGTCTATCTATCTATCTATCTATCTATCTATCTATCTATCTATCTATCTATATCTGTCTGTCCGTCTATCTATCTATCTATCTATCTATCTATCTATCTATCTATCTATCTATCTATCTCCATCTGTCCATCTGACTATCTATCTATCTATCTATCTATCTATCTATCTATCTATCTATTTATCTATCTATCTATATCTGTCTGTCCGTCTATCTATCTATCTCTATCTATCTATCTATCTATCTATCTATCTATCTATCTATCTATCTATCTCCATCTGACTATCTATCTATCTATCTATCTATCTATCTATCTATCTATCTATCTATCTATCTATCTATCTATCTATTTATCTATCTATCTGTGTGTCTATCATCCATCCATATCTATCTATCTATCTATCTATCTATCTATCTATCTATCTATCTATCTATCTATCTATCTATCTATCTATCTGTGTGTCTGTCTATCATCCATCCATATCTATCTACCTGTCTGTCTGTCTGTCTGTCTATCTATCTATCTATCTGTCTGTCTGTCTGTCTGTCTGTGTCTGTCTGTCTGTCTGTCTGTCTATCTGTCTGTCCATCCTATCATCTATCTATCTATCTGTCTGTCTGTCTGTCTGTCTGTCTGTCTATCTGTCTGTCCATCCTATCATCTATCTATCTATCTATCTATCTATCTATCTATCTATCTATCTATCTATCTATCTATCTATCTATCTCCATCTGTCCATCTGACTATCTATCTATCTATCTATCTATCTATCTATCTATCTATCTATCTATCTATCTATCTATCTATCTATCTATCTATCTATCTATCTATCTATCTATCTATCTATCTATCTATTTATCTATCTATCTGTGTGTCTGTCTATCATCCATCCATATCTATCTACCTGTCTATCTATCTATCTATCTATCTGTCTGTCTGTCTGTCTGTCTGTCTGTCTGTCCGTCTGTCCATCCTATCTATCTATCATCCCTCTCTTTCTCTCTCTCATCAGCTATCTTTCTCTCCATCTCTCTCTCTCTCTCATCCATCCCTACTCTTCCTCTATCCGCCCATCCGCCCTCCCTCCCTCCCTCCCTCCGCAGCCCGCCCAGCCCTGCTCCTGGCGAAGCCCTCCAGGCCGGGGAGAAGCGGCTCCCCTCCGCTCCGGCCCCGGCGCCCAGCCGTCCCCCCCCCCCCCCCCCCGCCCAGCCTCCCCTGCCGGGGCTGGAGCCTGCCGGGCTCGGCGCGGGAGGGCGTGGGCCGAGGGGGCGGGGCGTGGCGTGGCGAGGGGCGGGGCCGCCATGTGGTTCTGCTTACGGCGGGGCCGGGGCGAGACGGACGGGCGGGCGGGCAGGAGCGGCTCCGCCGAGGAGCCCCGCGGCATGGAGGGGGCGGCTGGCCGGGCGGCCCGGGATCTGCCCGCCGGACGCCGCCCGCTGCTGGCGCTGCTGCTGCTGCTGCTGCTGGGGCTGCTGGGCGCCGCCGAGGCTGCAGGTAAGCGGGAGGGGGGGGTCTTCGGGGGGGGTCTTCCCTCGGGTCCGCTCGGGGAGGGGGCTCCGCGGGGCCGCCCCGCTCCGGCCGGTGGGAGAAAGCGGGGCTCTCCGTCTCCGAGTCCGGAGGAATCGCCCCGGGAGGCGAAGAACGCCCCACTTGAAGCGCTGGACGCCCAAGCCCATCGTGCACAGCCGCTCTCCCATCCAGGGAGGGAGGGAGGGAGGGGGGGGGGCTTCACAGCTTCGCCCTTTGACTCGCCCGCCTCCTCCCCCCCAAAAAGCTGAAGACGCGACCACCCTCTGCCACTCCAAGCAGCCCTGCAGAGGGGTCGGGTATTTGGGGGGACCGAGGGGGGGGGGAGGGCTGGACTTTCCCTCCCCCTCCCGAGTCCTGTTGGGGTCCTGTGTCCGGCCGGCTACGACCGAGGACCCTTTCCAACATCCTCCACCCCCCCTCCCAGTCCAGAAGGGACCTTCCCAAAACTGAGATGAAACTTTGAGGAACATCTCCAGAACCTGGAAGGACCACCCCTCCTTCTTCTGTTCCCCCCTCCCTCACGCTCCCCAGCGGCACAGAGTTCGAAATGTGCGGCTGCCCCCCCCCCCCCCCCCCGCCACCGAAGCTGTCACCCTTTAGACCAGGGGTCTTCAAACTTGGCCCTTTGATGACTTGTGGACTTCAACTCCCAGAATTCCTCAGCCAGCAAAGCTGGCTGAGGAATTCTGGGAGTTGAAGTCCACAAGTCATCAAAGGACCAAGTTTGAAGACCCCTGCTTTAGACCCACCCCCCTCTCCCCCAGGCCAAATCTGGCTTCTGGATATCATGCTTGCATTCGCTGTCCCCCAACGGGCCAAAGAGAGATTTCGTTTCAAGGCAGTGCAATGACCTTAGAGACAGTTTTTATGGCGGGGGGGGGGCTTTTTCCCAGCTCCCTCCCTCCCTCCCTCTCCCCCAAACTCTGCATTTCCTCTGTGGGCATTTGGAGGGGCTTCTCATTTTGCATTCTGCCCGCTCTTCTCCGAAAACTTTTGCCTGCCACGCGAGACTTTTTCTTTTCCCCTTTCCGGTGTAAAAAAAGGCCAAGCACCCCAAAATTCCCAGAGAGGAAATGCAGAATTTTTGGGGTGGGGTGGGTGGGGGTGCTTTGCCTTTTTTGCAAAGGCCCCACCGGTGGGTGGAAAAAGTCTGGAGTGGCAGACAAAGAGGGGCCCCCCTTTTAGGAGAAGCTTCGCTGCCCCAACAGTGGCCTTTGCCAATGCGAAGCGCCCCAAAATTCACAAGCAAGGAAGAAAAAGGAAAAAAAAGGGAGGAAGGAAGGAGAAGAAAGAAAGAGAAAAGAAGGAAGGAAGGAATGAAAAAGAAAGAAAGAAAGAAAGAAAGAAAGAAAGAAAGAAAGAAAGAAAGAAAGAAAGAAAGAAAGAGGGAGGGAAGAAAGAAAGAAAGAAAGAGAAAGAAAGAAAGAAAGAGGGAGGGAGGGAGGAAAGAAAGAAAGAAAGAAAAAGAAAGAAAGAAAGAAAGAAAGAAAGAAAGAAAAAGAAAGAAAGAAAGAAAGAAAGAAAGAAAGAAAGAAAGAAAGAAAGAAAGAAAGAAAGAAAGAAAGAAAGAGTAAAAAGATGGGAGAAAGGCTTTGGCTGGGATTTTATCCCGAGCCTTGGAATTATTTCTTTCACTGCTGTTGTTCTTCTCCGGGAGAAATTCCTTCCTTCCTTCTTTCCCTCTTGTGGCTTCAGGATCTGGCCCGGCTCCATCATGCCTCTATATGGTCTAGTTGGGATGCAGAAAGGGGTCAACCCAGCCTCTCCCTGACCCGTCAGGCAGGGCCGCGCGATTCGCTCCATGTTCCCTCCGCTCGCCTGTGTTTTTCGGAAAGCTAACTGGTGGGAGGGAGGGGTGGAAGAGTGAAGAGAGGGCAGGGGGGAGAGAAACGGCCGTAAATCCAACCCCACCTCGCCCGGCAGCTGCTGCAGATGTTTTAGCACCGTCCCTCTTTCTGACGGTTTCTGCACTTGAGACAAACAGAGAAAGTGGGGGAAAAAAAAACTCGAAAAAAGCAGACAAAGACCCAGAGGTCTATGGAGGGTGGTGGGGTTTTTTTGGGGGGGGGGGGTCTCTTTGCTTTTGTTTTGTTTTTTTAACATTTATTTATTTTTTAATTCTTTTTATTTACCGGTGCATCTATTTTTTTTTTTTAAGAAAAGGTTTTTTTGCGGGATCAGAGACCCGTCGTTGATCCCAAGCACGTTTTAAAGTTCAGCTTTAAATTTTAATCCTTTCCCCACGAGGTTTAATTGAGCTGGCAATGTTTTGCGGTAGCTGTTAATATGTATAGGTAATAAATAATAATAATAATAATAATAATAATAATAATAATAATAATAATAATAATAATAAATAATAATAATAATAATAATAATAATAATAATAATAATAATAATAATAATAATAATAATAATAATAATAATATAATCAACAACAACAACAATAAAGTTGGAACGGACCTTGGAGGTCATCTAGTCCAACCCCCTGCTCAGGCAGGAAACCCTATACCAGTGATGGCGAACCTTTTAGAGACCGAGTGCCCAAACTGCCACCCAAAACCCACTTATATATCGTCGGGTGCCCTTTGGGTAGGCGTGGCCCATGGGGTGGGCGTGGCCCATTGGGCTGGGCGTGGCTGCGGTGATAACGGCAGACTGGGTGGGACTAAAAAGTTCAATCAATTCCAACTTTGCGAGATCTTTTTTTTCCCCATGAGAAGTTGAAATTGATTGATTGATTGAATCTTTTCTTCTTCTTTTTTTGGCACACGGCGGCGGAGCCCTAAAGCGAAAAGGTTTTATAAAACCCAGCTGAAGGCCTAGGACTGGGGCGATGGCACGCGTGCCCACAAAGAGGGCTCTGCGTGCCACCTGTGGCACGCGTGCCATAGGTTCGCCACCCACGGCCCTATACCGTTTCGGACAAACGGCTGTCCAGTCTCTTCTTAAAAACTTCCAGTGTTGGAGCATTCACCACTTCTGGTGGCAAGCAGTTCCACTGGTTAATTGTTCTCACTGTTAGGAAGTTTCTCCTTAGTTCCAGGTTGCTTCTCTCCTTGGTTAGTTTCCATCCGTTGCTTCTTCTCCTGCCTTCGGGCGCTTTGGAGAATAGCTTGACTTGACTTACAACCGTTTCTTTATTGACCGTTCAAAGTTAAGACGCTGGAAAAGGTTTTCCCCACTTAAGGACCGTTGCAGCATCCCCAGGATCACGCGATCCTGGTCCCTCCCCAAGATTGTCCTTCTTTGGGAGGTTCAACCCTGGTTTTCTGCACTCCAACTACCGGTAGTCCTTGACTTATAACCGTTCATTTAGCGGCTGAAGTTACAACAGGAAAAAGGGACTCGTGACTTGCGACCCTTGCAGCATCCTCATGGACATGTGGTCAGAATTCAAGATGCTCGGCGACTGACTCGTACTTCTGACGGTGGCATTCTCCCTGTGGTCCCGTGATCCCATTCTGCGACCTTCTGACAAACAAAGTCAACGGGGGAAGCCGGATTCGCTTAACGACCGTGGCCCTAACTTAACAGCCGCACTGATTCACTTAACAACTGGGGCAAGAAAAGTCTTGGCAAAGTTCACCGCTGTCTTGCTTAGCAGCAGAAATATTGGGCACAGTGGTCATAAGTCGAGGACTGCCTGTGGACCTCGTCTTTGGGCCTCGTTTTTCCTTAGGAAGGGCGAAGCTTTCAGGGGTGCTTCAGAGCATGGGCAGAGTGCCGCTAAGGTCTCTGCAAAGATCACTGGAGGCTTTTAAGAAGAAATTGGACAGCCATTTTATCTAAAATGGTAGAGGGTCTTCTGCCTGAGTAGGGGGTTGGACTAGATGACCTCCAAGGTCCCTTCCAGCTCTGTTATTCTGTTATTCTGCTATTCTTTTTTCCTTCCTTCCTTCCTTCCTTCCTTTCTTCCTTCCTTCCTTCTTTCCTTCCTTCCTTCCTTCCTTCCTTCCTTCCTTCCTTCCTTCCTTCCCTCCCTCCCTCCCTCCCTCCCTCCCTCCCTCCTTGGTGGAGGGTCTCCTGCCTGAGTAGGGGGTTGGACTAGAAGACCTCCAAGGTCCCTTCCAGCTCTGTTATTCTGTTATTCTGCTATTCTTTTTTCCTTCCTTCCTTCCTTCCTTCCTTTCTTCCTTCCTTCCTTCTTTCCTTCCTTCCTTCCTTCCTTCCTTCCTTCCTTCCTTCCTTCCTTCCCTCCCTCCCTCCCTCCCTCCCTCCCTCCCTCCTTGGTGGGAGGGGTCTCCTGCCTGAGTAGGGGGTTGGACTAGAAGACCTCCAAGGCCCCCTTCCAGCTCTGTTATTCTGTTATTCTGCTAATTCTTTTTTTCCTTCCTTCCTTCCTTCTTTCCTTCCTTCCTTCCTTCCAATCCCTTCCTTCCTTCCTTCCTTCCTTCCTTCCTTCCATCCATCCATCCTTTCCTTCCTTCCTTCCTTCCTTCCTTCCTTCCTTCCTTCCTTCCTTCCTTCCTTCCTTCCTTCCTTCCATCCTTTCCTTCCTTCCTTCCTTCCTTCCTTCCTTCCTTCCTTCCTTCCTTCCTTCCTTCCTTCCTTCCTTCCATCCATCCTTTCCTTCCTTCCTTCCTTCCTTCTTTTCCTTCCTTCCTTCCTTCCTTCCATCCTTTCCTTCCTTCCTTCCTTCCTTCCTTCCTTCCTTCCTTCCTTCCTTCCTTCCTTCCTTCCTTCCTTCCTTCCCTCCCTCCCTCCCTCCCTCCCTGGTGGAGGGGTCTCCTGCCTGAGCATGGGGGTTGGACTAGAAGACCTCCAAGGCCCCTTCCAGCTCTGTTGGGTTCTAAAAGGGCTGGGTGGGAGAAGGCGCTGACTCGCAAACATGGCCTCTGTTGCCTTTTCTCTTTTTTTTGAGATTTTAATCGTTTTGTGGGAAAAAGGAGAAGCTCAAGGCGGAAAGGCCGTTTCCCCCCCCCCCTCTTTTTCAAGCTTCCTGTTTAGCGGGTGGTTTCCCCCCCTCTCCCCCCCCCCCTTATGAAAACTCTGCAGCGAAGGGAAGGATTGGAGCAAGTCAGCAAAAGTCCCCCTCTGGGCTGGGTGGAGGTTCTGCGCTGGGGTGTCGCTTGCAGAGAGAGAGAGAGAGAGAGAGAGAGAGAGAGAGGAGATGAGAGAGAGAGAGAGAGAGAGAAGAGAGAGAGAGAGAGAATGAGAGAGAAGAGAGAGAGAGAGAGAGAGAGAATGAGAGAGAGAGAGAGAGAGAGCATGAGGAGAGAGAGAGAATGAGAGAGAGAGAGAGAGCATGAGAGAGAGAGAGAATGAGAGAGAGAGAGAGAGAGAGAATGAGAGAGAGAGAGAGAGAATGAGAGAGAGAGAGAGAGAGAGAGAGTGAGAGAGAGGAGAGAGAGAGATGAGAGAGAGGAGAGAGAGAGAGAGAGAGAGAGGCTGGTGAGGACGAAGAGCCAAATAGCTGAGTTCTCCTCCCGAGGGTCCCTTCCCGGGAAACCTTAAGCCCTTTCGAACGAAGGATGGGGAAATGCAGCGGTTATTTATAAAGATGACACCATCTCCAAGAATTTATCTCTCGCCCTCAAGGAGCTGGGAGAATAAAACACGTAATGAAAAAAAAATACGAAGGAAGGAAGGAAGGAAGGAAGGAAGGAAGGAAGGAAGGAAGGAAGGGGAAAGGGAGGAAGGAGGGATGAAGAGGAGAGGGAGGAGAAAGATGGAGGGAGGGGAGGGAGAGAGGAAGGAGAGGAGAGGAGAGAGGAAAGGAGGGAGAAAGAAGGAGGGGGAAGGAGGAAGGGAGGGAGAAGGAGGGAGGGAGGGAGGAAGAGAGGAGAAAGGAAGAAAAAAGGAGGGAGAAAGAAGGAGAGGGGGAAGGAGAAAGGAAAGGAGGGGAGAAAGAAGAGGAAGGAATTAGGAGGAGAATAGGAAGAATGAAATGAGAAAGGGATGGGAGGAAGGGAGGAAGGAGAAAGGGAGGGACGAAGAAGGAAGAAAGGAGAAGGAGGATGGAGAGGAATGATGGAGGAGGAAAGGAAGGAGAAGAAGAGAAGAATAAAGGGAGAGAGGGAAAGAAGAAGAGAAGGAAGTAGAAAGGGAGGGAGAGGGAGGGAGAGAAGGAGAAAGAGGGGAAGACGGAAAGAAAGAGAGGGAACAAAGGGAAGGAACGAAAATGGGACAACGAGCAAACAGTACTTAACCATGGTTTGATGCCTGTTTTCCCCAAACCTCTTCCCGGATGCATTTGAGAAGAGAAATCCCAGAATTCCCAACTGGCCAGGAATTCTGGGAAGAAACCTTTTTCCAACCAGGCCAGAAGAGCAGGGCGGCAGGTCCAGGGCTGGGGATGCGAGTGGGGGAAGCACCCAAGGCCTCGTCCACGGAGAAGAAGGGGGATGGGCACCATCCCCCCATGGCAGATGTTGGGGAGGGGGGGGCTGGACCGCCCTCCCCAGTCTTGTTGGGGAGCCCAGCAGGGCTCTTGTCCGGCCAGATGTGACCAAGGACCCCTTCCAACACCCCCACCCCACCCCTCCCCCAGTCCAGAAGGGACCTTCCAAAACTGAGAGGGAACTTTGAGGAACATCTCGCTTCTAGATTTCTCCTCCTACTTCTCCTTGCCTGACCACGGTTGTTTTCAAGTTTCCTA